>CM067764.1:25475502-25480502 GCA_034642375.1 Vigna nakashimae
GATTCAAGAGTTGGTGGAAGGAGCACACCAACAACAACATCTGCACTTCATTGAGTAATCCGTCAAGCTATTGACGTTAAACAAGCGCTTTTGGGAGGCAACCCAATTTTCTTACCCTTTTTACTTGTGTTTGTGTGATTTTTGTGTTTTTTTGCATTTTTGGTTTATGTTATGCATGTTTGTGTAGTTTTGAATTGTTGTGATTTTTGAGTTGTAATGTGTTTTTGTGGTTTGTTTGGTGTGATTTCAAGTGCTTAAATCTGTTATGGCATGTTAGAGTGTGCTCTAGGATGTTTTGGTGTGATCTTAAGTGCTTAAATATGATTTGGATGCATAAGTGCAGTTTTGAGTTGTAGAGTAAAAAGCTTTGGAAATGTGTATTCAATTCACCCATTCATGCATTCAATTTCATTCCTTATAGTTTAGACAAGTTTCAATGATGAAAACATGATATTCTGGATTGATTTGAATGTGAATAAGGGTCATATACCAAAAATCACAAGTTGGGAAGCTTAATTTTGAAAACTGCAGAATTCTGCATAGTTCACGCCCGGCGCCTCCTGCTCGGTAGGCGCCCGGCCCCAGCAGCACTGGTTTAAGCACAAAATTTTTTGCTTGTTTTTTTTGTTTTTGATTGTTTTGCTGCTTTCTTTTGCAGATTTCTTTTAGTGTGTTTATGGATTATTCTCTTCGGTTGTTGATTATGGGATACTAACTTTGCTTTGAGCTTTCTTGTTACAGGATAAGATCTTCCTTAGAAATTACAGGTTTCAAAACCACCATTAATCAATCTTTTAGCCAAGTGTGAGCTGAGCACCTTGTGACTTGAAGATTTTGATGCTCATGTAGCATGGCCTGGGGGCCAGGCCCCTACTGATGGGGGAGGTGGAGCAGTTGCGGAGTATAAGCTACTGTTGGAGGAAGATGTTGCAGATGAAAGTGAAGCTAGTCTCCTACACTGCTGGAGATGCAAAGAGTCCATTTTAATCGGTTTTTCAGTTTTAATTTCATGTTTTATTTGATTTCAGTATTTGTGTTTTTTATTTCTTTTTGACTTGCCTTGTGGATAGTTCTTGTGCAATTGGTCTGGTGATTTGAGTGAATCATTTGTTATGCTTGAATTGAATATAAATCTGTTGTGCTTGCTCTTTATCCATGAGAATTGTTTTGAAAATCTGATTGAGATTATGTGGTTGAGCTTGTTGAACAGAGATTGTGGTTGTTTGTATCTGTTTAGATAGATGCTTGGTTTTAATTGTGATCAATATTATTGGCATGATGTTTATCAAATTTTGGAACCCTGTGTAAACCTGTGAGATGTTGTGCCTCAGAGTTTATTGCTGAATGCTATTACTTTGGAATCACAGTTGATTTTGCATGAGTTTCTCTATTTGAACTAGTTGCTTGCATGTTATAAATGATCAAGGCCATCTTGTTCTTCTACCTCTTCTACATTTTGAGCCTAAAAAGCCAATGCATAACCTTTGAACTTGAAGAAAACTTTCTCATTCCTGAAACATTAAGCTTATTGAAAAATCATTAACTTCCTTACCTTGAGTTGAGATGAACCTATTTGTTAGGTTGAGGAGAATGGTTTAAGTTTGGGGGAGTTCTGGTCATAAGGGAGCATTGAGAAAATAAGTTGAGTTAAAAAGAAAGAAAAAGAAGAAAGAAGAAGAGAAACAAATACATGAATTCAATGAAAAAGAGTTGGGAAATAGGTTGAGAAGTGGTTTATTCAATTTTGGAGCAAAAGAGAGACTATGTATATCATGAATCAAATTGTTTAGTCTCTCAGCTTAAGGTACTTTGTTGTCCAGAAAAAAAGAAAAAAACCAAATTTTCTTCTGAGCCCAGCCACAATACAAGCCTCAAAAAGTCCTTGTGATGTAACTTGCTTGTGAATATGTTTGATATTGTTGAAATGAAATGCAAAGTTGATTTGTGTAACACTGTGATAGTTGAGAGTATGACAAACATCCTTATACACCAATGTGCTTGAGTGAAACACTTTCCTTGGTGAGGATTGGTTCCATGAATTCAATGGAAACATCTTGTCATTTTTGTTGATCTATAAATTGCATCTATCTTGTGATTTTGAATTGTTAGCACCATGGTTGAAGTGAAGCTTGCTAAGACTGTATTATCTCTTGAATATGATGTATAAGTTGAGCGAGCATGATTGCTTTTGTTTATTTTGATTAAAATTGTATCTTGAGTTGCTAGACCATTGCAGTTGAATTGTTCTTTAGGCTAAGTTATCTCTTGCTTTTCATGAGGACATGAAAAAGTTCAAGTTTGGGGGTGTGATAAGTGCCAAGAATTGCATATCCTAAGCACTTATTTTAATCTCCTTTAATGTATTATGGAGTAAAATCTCATGAAATGTTGTATAATATGTATATATTGTTGATTTTGTATCAGTTTGAGTGTTTTTGTGTGTTTATTTTGCAGATAAATAAGGATTGGAGAAGAAAATAAAGAATCACTATTCACGCGTTGACCGGCACTATTCATCCTTTGACCGACACTATTCACGCGTTGACCGACACTATTCATCCGTTGACTTTACTGTTTGACTCGCCCAGCGAGTGGAATATGCTCGCCCAGCTAGCGCGCGCGCCCAGCGAAAAATGATGCTCGCCCAGCGAGCTTGCACCAGTCGCCCAGCGACCCGACCCTGTTCGCCCAGCGAAAAATCACTTACGACTTATCTCTTTAAGAACGCGAACCAGAGGCAGAGAAGGTAGTTTTTGGAGGGGGGAAACCCTCCCAGAGCTCAAGGACGAAGGTGTGGAGGCGCGACTTCACTGTAGGAGCTCATTGAGGCTGCTTGGGGCATGTGGAAGCATCTCTTTTCTCCTCCTTGGGTCTTCTTCTTCTCCCATCCACCATGTTTGTAAGCTTGAGGTTCTTCCATGGAAATGGAGAACCAGTTTCATTTTGTTAAGAATTGATGTAATTACTGAATTCTTGTGTATTTGAAGAATGATTTGATTATATGTATGCCTGCTCTGTTAATTTCTAGTATTCTTATTTCCGAGATTAAAGCATGCATGTGATGGAGACGTTCATGTCATGGACTAACTTTGGGTTTCATGGGTTATGGAGACGTAAGATGGACCCAGAACTGAAATAGGAGTCCTAGTGATTATTGGTTCTAGAGATGGAAGATGATCGCTTGTTGTCTTAAGATCCTAGTTCTTAATGCGGTTTCACCTGTTAGATTATCCAAGACATTGGGATTTGATAAGGAAAACTTAGACTTTTTCACCTAAGAGATTAGGGGTAAAGTGTTTTAGTGGATTGACATTAGTAATTAATAGAGAGGAGATGAAACTTTTTATGCACAAGAGTGAAAGTGGTGAAATCTAATCTGAGCAAAACCGATCCATATCATTTCGGACCTTTTTCCATGTCTCAGTGTCTTCATTACCAGAGTCCAAATTTGTAATTATGTATGAATTTATGTTTCTGCACCTGTTTTGTAAATTGATGTTATGTTCTTGAGTCTGGATGAGTTATTAATCGCACAATTCTTTAGTATTACGAGTCTCTTGGGAAAACGATACTTGGACTTACCATTTTATATTACTTGAAGCGATTCGGTACACTTGCCGAAATAATCGCCTAACAACCAGCTACTAGACGGTTCGATTAGTCTTTCTCCCATATACCCAAGTCAGACGAACAATTTGCACGTCAGTATCGCTGCGGGCCTCCACCAGAGTTACCTCTGGCTTCGCCCCGCTCAGGCATAGTTCACCATCTTTCGGGTCCCGACAGGTATGCTCTCACTCGAACCCTTCACAGAAGATCAGGGTCGGTTGGCGGTGCAACCCACAAAGGGATCCCACCAATCAGCTTCCTTACGCCTTACGGGTTTACTCACCCGTTGACTCACACACATGTCAGACTCCTTGGTCTGTGTTTCAAGACGGGTCGAATGGGGAGCCCATAGGCCAACGCCCGGAGCACGCACGTGCTGAGACACGCCTAAGGCGCGTGCTTCCGTCCACAATCGCAACGATGACGTCTCCACGAGCATTTCAACAGCCCGGGCTTGGGCCACCGTCACAATCCGCGTCGGTCAATGTCTCGAGTCGATCGGTAGACCGGTTAAGACCGTTCCATATCCGACTGAGACACATCGCCAGCCCCCATCCGCTTCCCTCCCGACAAATTCAAGTACTCTTTGACTCTTTTTTCAAAGTCTTTTTCATCTTTCCCTCGCGATACTTGTTCACTATCGATCTCTCGCCAGTATTTAGCCTTGGACGGAATTTACCGCCCGATTGGGGCTGCATTCCCAAACAACCTGACTCGCCGACAGCGCCTCGTGGTGCGACAGGGTCCGGGCACAACGGGGCTCTCACCCTCTCTGGCGCCCCCTTCTAGGGGACTTGGGCCCGGTCTGCCACTGAGGACGCTTCTCCAGACTACAATTCGAACGCCAGGAGCAACCGATTCTCATGGTGGGCTGTTCCCGGTTCGCTCGTCGTTACTAAGGGAATTCTTGTTAGTTTCTTTTCCTCCGCTTATTGATATGCTCAAACTCAGCGGGTAGCCCCGCCTGACCTGAGGTCTCGTTAAGAGCGTCTTTGCTTTATGCCAAGAACACAAAAGGGCCGATAAGTTAGATTGTCGAGTCTCTGCGATTGGTCTCGAGCGTTTGCTCATCCACCGTTTCGACCAACCACGATGGGTTTCTCGCGGGAGGCCAGATTTCGTCCCGATGCGCGTTTGCATGGGGTTGACGATGTGTGACACCCAGGCAGGCGTGGCCTCGACCTAGTGGCTTCGGGCGCAACTTGCGTTCAAGGACTCGATAGTTCACGGGATTCTGCAATTCACACCAAGTATCGCATTTAGCTACGTTCTTCATCGATGCAAGAGTCGAGACATCCGTTGCGGAGAGTCGTTTCGGTTCGTTTTGTGACGACTCCGTCGGACGTTGTCTCGGAGTTGACCAAAAATGTGTTTCGGATCCTTGGCACGTA
>CM067764.1:25483002-25563002 GCA_034642375.1 Vigna nakashimae
ATTCTTTTGGTCCCCGGGTCGCTAAACCCGAGTAAATGTAATGTACCGCATCCGAAAGAGCCGTCCCAACACGTGCACCACGAAGATGGTTCTTACGCCACCAATATTGAACGCGTGCGAGACGATGAGATCCTCCAACACCTCCCGGAGAAGGCCTGGATGGATAGGATTCTAACCAGCCACACATATACTGTTTAGTGGGTAGGCAACACAGGGACTGAACGAGCATCATCACCCGGGGCACCGGACGAAAAACGAACAGGATGCATGTTCAACTGTCCAATGCGCGAGGCATGGAGCCAACCAACAAGAAAATCCTCATCACAACTCACACGGCCTCACGTTCGCAAAGGCATCACACCACAAGACGGTCCACCCTCACCTGCCACAGGCAAGCAAGCAAATGAAAACATCAAGTGACGCAACGCCAAGCATCGCTAGGCATGAAATGGGAACCATCAAGATAATAAGGGCCGCTAAACGATCGCCCTCCTGGTCGGGGCTGAGCCAGGACTTTCGGAAATGACCGCTTGTCAAGTGAGACCCTCTCCCAAAACCCTTCCGACCGAGGCCAAAAGATCCATCACAGACGTGGTGGAAGGTTTGATCTTCGGTCTGAACAGCGTGCGAGAAAATCACACAAAAGACACTCACTTTTACCTGTCTGGGGTCGAGAAGTTCCATGACCTACTGTCATCTCCACAGCCAAGCCACTTTCCTAATCAACCATGGAGCGGCGCGATGACGCCCCATTGCCTGGGTAGAGATCGAAAAAAAGTGCGAGGAGCCCCCAAGGCACCACTCTCGCACACCAGCCAAAGTGAGTCAAGCTGGCGTGATGAGCTGCTCCCCCCTATAAGGGGTTATTTTGGAAAAGGAAAATTTGTACAAGTAGATACACTTTTTGTGAGCAGACATAAGTCCATATCTCGAGCTACACAACGAATTTGGACGAGATTTTTTGCATTTGAATTCATACATTTACATACACAAATTATACCTGTAATAATTCTTATATTACAATGATTCTAATATGCTTGATCTGGAAAAGATCTTGAAAGGTTTTGCAGGAACATTACTTCTAGATGAACAACTAGAGATTAACTCAAATGGAAAGTAATGAAATCGATTGCAACAATGGATCAATCGATTACTGTTTAATAGGGGTTATAAATTCCATGATTTGGAATTTGGTTATTCGGTTTATTGATCATATTCAGTTGATTGTTCTTATTCAATATTTCTTTGTTTTTATAATTGATTGAAATTACTTGAGATATTATTGAGATTGTTGATTGAAATTGTGTCTATGCTTCATTGATGTGTTTGCACAATTTCTGATATGATACAATACTGTCACATGCTTATTCATGCTCTGAAATGTTTTGTGAAAACTGCATTATGCATTTGGGTTTTGATTATAAAACATTCATAATGGCAAGGGGATCATTGCATAGAATCTTAGATAATTTCCCATGCCTACACTTTAGGGGGAGATTATATCTTTATCATGTGATTATCTGTGACAGGGAGAGCATCATTGTTTGATTAATATGATTTACTGATGCATCTCTAAATAATTGTTTGTCAGCATATCATTATCAAAAGGCATACCTTTTTTGCTAATGCAAAAAAGGGCGAGAATACTATAGGGATAATACTATACTCTGATGATATTCATTTCGAGCTCTGATATGAATTGATATATTTTTTGCTCTGAACCAAAAATGAGAATATTTCAACACGTTTGTTCTTAATAAAAAATGAGAATATTTGTTGATCATTTCTCTGATACATTTTGAAATGATATGATTTGATTTGTACAACATGGTTGTTTATTAATCAGGGTTGTGCATCATAAAAAATGGGGAAGATTGTTGATAGGGAAAACCTTGGTTTAGCTAAACCTACAATCTCAGAGCTTTTGGTTTTTAATGATGACAACATTATTAATAACATGTGTTGTTATGTGTTGTTTATATGTTACATGTTCATATATTTCATGTTTACGATTATTTGAGAACATGTTTGTGTTGATTCTGTCATTGTGGCAATTCACTGTGATTTACATGAGATCTTATTTGTGAATGCATGACATATATTTGAATATGTTATAACATGCAACCTGCATTCGACTAAGTCTGTTATAGTTTTGAAATTCTGTTAATGCTTGAATTAAATGTTATAACGGCTATATTTTTAAATATGTTGACCAAGAATTTATTGTGATTCGACTACATTAATTGTTCATTCAATTAACTTCATTGAATCCTGCTAACTGTTATAATTGTTTTGTTATATTCTACTGCATTAGTAGCTAAGTCGATTAAAATGCGTCAGAGTTGCGAATTGTTATAAATTGACGCGAATTTGACTTCTCCAAGAACATTTTTGATTCTAACGATTTGATTAATTTCTTTCATATTATTGATCACTTGAAGAAAGTGTGAAAGCTTAGAGAATTCATAAAGAAGACTATGGTGGTCATCTTTGGTGATTGCTTGACGAGAAAAAATCTGTGTGCTCTTACTGTCTGATGAACCTGCACTTGAGGTGTCTATTTCGTGATCAGTTTCTATCATTCTTGTGAAGATTGGAGTTGCCCTATTGTGATCACATGAAGAGAACGTGCAACGTTCTAGACTTTGAGGATTGTTCAAAGTGTTAAAGACTGCACAAGAGGGGACATCTTGTTGCTGTTCTTTGTTTGTATATGCCTATATTTTGATTAGAGGGTTAGAGAGGTGTTCTATATTTTTGACGTGGATGCCGCTATAAAAGCCTTGTTGTAAAATCCTTAATCATTATAGTGCATTTGCTTTTTGTGGAGGAAGGACACTGGATGTAGGCTTGGCCGAACCAGTATAAAAACTCAGCGTTTGATCTTTCTATCTCTACTCTATTATATTCAGTCAACTTTGTATTTTACTCATTCGATTATATTCGAATGAACTAAAAAGTTTTTTCCTTGCGTTTCAAAAAAGCTTTTAAAGGCATCTACTTTTGCGAAAAAGATTTAAAGAAAACATTGTGTTTCACCAATTCACCCCCTCTTGGTATTGAAACTAAGCTATTCTATTTTCAACAATATTTTTTATGTGTGGTCCCTATAAAAGCCTTATTGTAAAAACCTTGATCATTATAATGCATTGACTTCCTGGAGTTGGAAGGGCACTGGATGTAGGCTTGGCCGAACCAGTATAAAAACACAGTGACAGTCAACGGTATGGAACAATAGAAAATTGAGTGAGCTTGTTGAAGGGAGTACATGAAATAGAAAGAAGTGTAGTAGATGGAAAAATGATAAATGAAAGAATGGACGGGCTAGAGAAAAAGCTCGACGAAATTGTGAGCTTGTTTAAAACCTCAACTCCACAAATTACTAAGAAATGTGGAATTTGCATTTCAACTTATCACTACACTGATGAATGTCCTAGCTTGGTGGAGACTACTATGGAAAACTCATCTCAAGCTTTTGCTACAAACATATTTAGAGGAAATAGACCATACTAGAGTTATCATGACTCATCCTCCAATAGGTATCAGCAGAACATGCAACCTAATGTTCCACCTCAACAAAGGCAGCAATCTCAACTTGAAATGACACTGCAAGATTTCATGAAGACAATACTTGAGAAAAATTTAGAAATCAAGAAATCAATTGCAGAGTTGACTCAAAGGGTAGATAAGTTAGAGGCTAAGGAATCAAATAAACTGCCTGCACAAACAGTGATCAACCCACGAAATATAAGTGCTATTACTTTAAAAATGGGTAAGCAAGTACAAGGCTCTGAGGGAGCCCATGAGAATGAAGATAAGGAGAAAGAAGACACACATATTGATGACAACGAAGGACCAAGCGAACCATCATCTAACACTTCCATTGATAAATCCATATTAGTATCCTCTAGTTCTTCTTCTAAAATTTCATCTTCATCTTATTCTCCACCTCCTCCATATCCAAATCGGTTGAAGCCAAGAAGCAAAAGAATGGAGGAATTAGACCAAGAGATGTTAAATACTTTCAAAAAGGTGGAGATCAACATTCCTTTACTAGATGTTGTTAAGCAAATCCCTAAATACGCCATGTTTTTAAAAGAAATTTGCACGAATAGAAGGTGTTTTAGGGATAATGAGATTGTGAATTTGGGAAGAAATGTGTCAAGCTTGATTAAGAAGCATATTGAAATACCGTGAAAATGCGAGGATCCAGGAATATTTTTTGTTCCTTTTGTTATTGGAAATTCAAAGTTTGACAATGCCATGCTAGATTTAGGGGCTTCCATAAATGTAATGCTTTTATCAATGTTTACTTCTCTATCTCTGGGACCTCTTAAGACTATTGGTGTAATCATTCAACTGGTCAACAGTAGGACAGTTAACCCTACAAGTGTGCTTGAGGACGTGCTTGTCTGAATAGACAAGGTAATTTTTCCTACAGATTTCTATATCTTGGATATGAAGATAATAAAGGAATCAATCCAACAACTATTATCTTGGGAAGACCCTTCATGATGACATCACGAACCAAGATAGATGTGCATGCAAGATCATTGACAATGGAGATAGGAGATGAGAAAGTGCACTTCAACGTGTTGGAAGCTGGGAAGCACCCGATTAAAGATCATTCTTTGTTTTGTATTGACTTATTAAGTGATGTTGTAAACATTTTTTCTCCAACTTTGGATTTTTCTTTTTCAAATATGTCGTGCCTAATTTTGGATGACAAAGAAAACTGTAAAGCATGTGATATTGAGGACACGGTGTCAATAGATGATTCCTCTATGGTGTCCAAGTGTGATGTTGAGGTGACTGAGATTACCTTAGGTAGTAAAATATTGTCATTTGTGGTACAAACACCCATTTTGGAGTTTACCCTTACCATCTCATTTGAAATATGCTTATCTTGAGAAGGATGGGAAACTCCCTGTATTATATTTGCACTGCTTACTAATGAGTAGGAAAAATAGTTATTACAGGTTATCAAAGATCACAAGAAAGCAATAGGTTGGACTTTAGCAGATATTTATGGTATTAGCCCTTCTTTTTGCATGCATAGAATACTTTTGGAGGAGGATGATAAACTAGTGAGACAACCTCAAAAAAGACTGAATCCTCAACTGATGGAGGTTGTAAAGAAAGAGGACACCAAGTTGCTACAAATAGGTATTATATACTCCAATTCTGATAGCACTTAGGCGAGCCTTATACATATGGTTCCCAAGAATGGAATCACAATGGTCAAGAACAAAAAGGACAAGTCGACTCCTATTCAGGACAAAAGTGGGGCACATAATTTAGTAGTTGACCAGCTTAGTAGGATTGAAAAGGGAAAAGATAGCATTTCGATGCAGGATGACTTTTCTAGTGAAGTCCTACTAGCATTCCTTCCACCATGAAGGAGGTGAGTACCCTCATACTTTTTCTTTGCATTCTATATATAAGGTATACATTGAGGATAATACATAGTTTAAGTGTGGGGGTATAGGAAATAATTAACTTTGTTCCCTATTTTGTTTCTATTTCAATATTTGCAATGGATTTGAGAGTTTGAATCAGTAACTAGGATGATCATGAATTCAAGAGAGAGAAAATGAGTGATGTTGATATGAGTGGATTGGTTTTATGATTTGCTGATTGAGTTGACTTGAGAATTTCCTGATTAAATCTTTTGTGAAAGGAATTTGAACCATGTGAGTTTTGGGCCTAATGTTAAGAATGAACGACCTTGTGCCATACCTATTTTTCTTTTGTGATTTGCCCCTGTTTTATTGATACTCTAATATTTAGCTTGATTTTGTGTTTGCAATAGAGGTAAATATGCATGATTTGATATTATTAAGGCATTTTTTATTTTAGCTACTTGGCCAAATAAATTTGTTCTAACATAAATCCATTGGAAACCCCTTTGAGCCTTAAGACTATTTTTCTTATTTTCAGTCCTTGTCAAATGAAAAAAAGAAAAAAATCATATGTTCCTTACCTTAGAAAAGAAGGAGTAATGGATTATGTTAGAAGTAAGTGGTGAATAAATGTGTGGGTGAGTACCTTACCCACAAAATAATAAGATTGGCAAAAGGAAGATGGAAAGCCATAGTTTTGAAAAAAAAAAAAAAGAAGGAAAAAGAGAAAAAAAAATCCTCTCTAAAAGAGGAACAAATAATAAAGTTGTTTTTGAAATCAAGTGTCATTACTCTTTCTATATCAATTTCAAAAACTTAGAAATTCCAAAAAAGAAATCCTACATTTGCCTTGGCCTCAATATAACCTTTAAGGAGCCCTCATGATCAATAATTGCATTTTTTCTGAAGTATGTGAATATTAGAGTCTTGCTAAATATCAAGGGTGTTGTTTACTTACATGGGTATTTTGAGCACAAACACAAGTCAAAGACACTTGAGAGAGTTCGAGAGAAATAGATACATTTTGACTTGAGTGTTATCTTTTATATTTGATTTTTTTGGGAACTAAAAAAGGTCAACTCATGTGTGAAGAATAGAGTGATTTCATTTGTTGTCCATGACAAAGTGATCTCTAGATGATTGATTTATGTCTAGTGTTGTTCATTCTTTTGATCCAAATGCAAATATAGAATAAAATGACACAGAACTAATTCTTGAAATTAGTCAATTTTGCCTGGGAGTACAAAAAGATAAGTGTGGGGTGTGATGAGTGCATATTTATGCTGACATTTATGTTTTAAAATTCAAATTTTTGATAAGATTCTTGTGCTTAAATGATTGATTTAAAGTGAATTTGTGACACCTTTTATATTAATTTTTATATTAATTTCTCACACGAACCTTTATTTATTGCATTCACTTTTTTAAATTATATCTTATCCACCACCTTCTCCCTAATATTTTTTATTATTTCCTTCATCAATTTTCTCCATCTACTTTTCCACTCCACTTTTATATTAATTTCTCACACTAACTTTTATTTATTCAATTCACTTTTCTAAATTATATTTTATCAATCACCTTCTCCACCAACCTTTCTTTGTTATTTCCTTCATTCATTTTCTTCATCTACTTTCTCCATCCACTTTTTATATTATTTTTATTCACCTTTTTACTATATTTTATTTCACCTAATTTCTTCACTCATTTTTTATATTACTTCTTTCACTTATTTTCCACACTAACTTTTACTATTATTTTTTTTATTAAATTTTATTTCATCTAATTTTTCCACCCACTTTTTATATATTTTTCACCTATTTTCCACACTAACTTTTTAATTCACTTTTTTATTATATTTTATTTCACCTAATTTCTCCACCTACTTCTTATATTACTTCTTTCACTTATTTTCCACAGTAATTTTTACTATTTATTTTTTTATAATATTTTATTTCATCTAACTTTTTCCACCCACATTTTATATTTTTTTTTCACCGGTTTTCCACGTAAAATTTTTCTGTTCACTTTTTTTATTATATTGTATTTCATCTAATTTTTTCACCCACTTTTTATATTATTTCTTTTACTTATTTTCCACATTAACTTTTTCTATTTTTCTCACTAACCTTTTTTAAAATTATATTTTATCTATAACTCTATAAATACTCACATATCTTCACTCCATTTTTTACACACACACACACACACAAAACATATATCTTCACATACACACATCTCTTCTTTCCATTCCATCATTTTTCAACAACACATCCATTTTCATCCCCATCATTACTATTTCGTATTATCACCTTAATTTTACCATTCTTACCATATTATCCTCATTTTCTATTTTCCTTCTGCTCACTCCATCATCGTCAAACACTTCAACATATCTCTTCTCCTCCATATAACCATCTTCATATCCTAAAGCTTTCATTTTCACTTGCATCTCGATCGGGCTATCTTCACCTTCTATATCCAAGTTCTTATCTCTTCATTTTTTTGTTTGTTTGAATTATGTTGTTAAAGTGTTTTATTTGAATTTAACATTTCTATGTTTGATTGTCATGATATATATTCAAGCTAGAGCTTCATGAGGGAGTTCAATGGGAGCGAAAAAATCATTTGGGATTGGTTTGGAGAAATGATTTTGAGTTAAAAGGAGGGACTTGATTGAGCCCAGTTTATTGAACTCCGAGAATGGTGCTGAGAAGGAGTTGTTGATGAAGTTGAGGGTTCTGAGGCCGTGAATCTCCGCTAGAGCGTTGACGTCGATTGGTCCTAAGAAATCCAAGTCGAAGAGGTGTAGGCCTGTGATGACTCCGTTAAAGCAGACAACGCCGAGCAGGGTGTAAGATGAGATGTTAAGGATCCATGAGGAGATAGCCTCTACCGTGAAGCGAGAAAGGAGGAAGGGTTGACATGTTTCAGAAAAAGCAAAAGTGATGTGGCACACTGTTAGCCACCTAAGAAAAACATTAACGTCGTTAGTCATGGATAACTACATCTCAGACTTTTTAAAAGGAGAATGATGAAAATGAATCAAAGTTTCGAAGAAAAGCGAAAACCAAAATCACTTGATAATTTAATGCTAAAAATATATTTAACCCTAAATAAAACTACTTTAATTCCTTAAAATAGAAAAAACCTTGACCTTAATCTTTAAGCTTTGGATTTTTGAAACTAAACAAAAGAATTTCAATTGTTTTTAGGGTGTTGCTCCCTCCACCACCACCGTATACTTCCTCCACCTCCCCACATTATTTTAATTCCAATTATATGCTTATGTTAAAAGTTTTTTACTTTTACCCTATTTTAAATCATTTGAAATCCTAATTTTACTTTCCCAGCACCCAACCACAGAACTCTCTTCCCCTTTCTCCATTTTCGTTTCACCTCCCCACCTTCCCGCTTTCATTCCTTTATTTGTTTCTTCCCAGTTTCTCTTTTGGTTTGAAAGCTTCCATTGTCTCCGTGGTGCGAAGGAGCGTCGTCGTCGTGGTGTGGTGGAGCGTCTAGAGCGTCGACCAACGTAGAGGAGGAGAAGTTCTTTGCAGCTTGTTTTCGTTTCTTCAGGTTGGTTTTCTTCACCATTCTCTTCATTTTTTATGTTAGGTAGTTTAGGGTTTATTATTTTTTATGTGGTTTGAATATGTTTTTTTTTCCATTGTTAATGGTTGGTTGTCGTCGCTGGTTCGATTGTGTGTTGCTTGAACTGTCCTCGCGAAGGCCAAAATGGATGTGGGATATCCATTTGGCCTTCAACGGATATCCGACTTTCGTCGATGGATGTGGGAGATCTGTTGAAGGCCAAACAGATATCCCACATCCATTTCGGCCTTTTGGGTTGTTTTTTCAATATTAAATATAGAATGTAATAAGCACAAACGGACGCTGCAATCACTCTCGCAACTTAATTTTTGAAGTTAAAAGCTTAATCCAATAATCAATACATATACGTGATTCTTCTTCCAACTATTAGCCAAGTGGATTCAAAACACATTTTAATTGTAATGATCCATGAACTATGGCTCATAGTCACTTGCACCTCTTTAGAATAAAAATCAATTTTGATTTTTGACGATTTAGAGGTTTTTTAAATGAAAGAATTATATTTTTGTTAGAAATGGCAAGAACATGCAGTGCATCTTTTAGTTCTCGAGGAGAGAGTTCGGCGCAAGGCGAAAGTCGAAGAAGATATACCTCTTTCGCTCATAGAAGGCATGCAGCTCCTGTTGAGGATGACCATTATGATGAAGAGCGAGCCTTTGAGGAGCAGACATATGAGGCGTTTGAGACTCATGGTCAGGAGGATGTATTTTAGGCCCCTAACGACGATGATGATGAGGAGGAGGAGCATGCGAATGTTCATAACATACAAGAGGATATCGGTGGATTTCTTGGAGGTCCATGTGATGGTTCATTGTTGACGCACTATGTTCAACATGTAACTTATGCTATTTCACAGGGTCAGATGAGTGCAAAAATAAAATTTATTTTATTGTTTTTTTAATAGAAATTTTATTAAATATTGATGTGTAGGATCGAGGGGACATACTGAAGTTGATCTCTCACGGAAAAAAAGTAAATAAGTTAGGACCATCCACGTGTGTTGAATTCCAATTTGATGCCTCTAACAAAGATTTGTTATGATTACATTGATAAGGGCTTACTCCTTGAATTAATAGAGAGGTGGCATTTCGAGACCAGTAGTTTCCATCTGCCTATAGGGGTGATGTCAGTTACTCTTGATCACGTCTCAACATTACTTCACCTGCCCGTGATGGGAAAAATGCGTGATTTAGAGGAGTTGGAGTTTGAGGAGGCTCGCACAGCCCTTGTAAAGCTGCTCGGCGTTGATGGTGGCACAACTGGTGCTGAGATGGAAGACGCACGTGGTCCGAAAGTTAGACTCAGCTGACTTAGAGATGTATATGTTCAGAGGTGTGAGTCACAGCATTGGGACTATGCTGCTAGAGCATATTTGTTGCATCTAGTAGGATGCATCATTTTTGCAAATAAGAGTGTCAGTTCTATACGTGTGTCTTACTTATTGTTATTTAGAGACGTACACGCGTGTGACAGATATGCTTGGGGTGTTGCTGCACTTGCCCATTTGTACGAGCAGCTCGGGGATGCGAGTCTCACCCCCACAAAGCAGATGGTCGGATATTTGACTCTATTTCAGGTATAGTTATAACGTTGACATTTATTTCATGTATTTATTTCCATTTTTGAAGATGGATGAAATTTAATTGAATAATTATTCTTTTAGAGTTGGATATACAAACAATTCCCTAGCATGGGAAGGAGGCGGTTGGTGACTTCTTACAATGATACCACACCACGTGCCATGAGGTGGCAGAGCCCTAGGCAGAGTTCCACTCTCGCGATGATTCGGTCATAGCTGGATGCGCTGACATACAGTGGAGTTGTATGGCATCCGTAGGAGGGGCATCGGGCCATTCGGCCATTCTTCGGCATCTGTATGTATTCTGGATGGATTCGGATTGGTGACACCCTTTGTCGTCATTTTCTTGAGCGTGTGTTGAGGCAATTTGGGTTTCAGCAAGATATTCCACGATCACCGACTGCGGTTCTAGATGCAGATATAGTGGTCATTGATCTTGTTTGGTAACACTTTAGAGCTCACGTTGTGAGTAATGTTAGACATGCAACATCCCCTTCTAACTATGTCGATGGGTACATTCAATGGTCCAGGAGGGTTTCACATCCTTATATTATTGTTGTTGCAGATGATGCGCGACCGGCTCTTGCGCCTAGACAACGTTCCGATTTTTCACAGGAGGCACGACCCCATCGTAGACCGTCTCCACCTTCCCCATCTGCCGCCCTGGTATGTTATTTTTCATTGCTTATATTATTAAATTTTCTTCACATCTGTTTCACCTTAGATGGATGTTGATATCCGCTGAAGGATTTTCACATCCGTTTAAAAATTACGTTTTTAAAATTTTAGGGTTTATTCATATCTGGAGGACGCACCACTGCACCAATGAGACGCGAAACAAACCAACACAACTTGATCAATTCTTTCCACCACCACCAACCTTTGCAACTTTTCACATATACCACTGAAGGAAGTATATTCTCAAAATGAAAAAAATAAAGGAAGAGAGGAAGAAGTCTAACGTTAGAATGAAAGAAAAGTTTTTTACTAGGACTAATAATAGGTCATTAGTGGGATGGGTTGGAAGTGGGTAAAAATTCAAAAATAATAATCCTAAAATTAAAATTTTACTGAAGGACAAAATAGTAAAGGAGAGGTGAAGGGAGAAGGGGTGGTGGTGGTGGAGAGAGTAACACCCCTATTTTTATTCCTTAAATTTAGTATTTAAGGATATTTTACTAAGTTTGGGATAATAAATATTGGAAAGAATAATTTATTTTAAATTTCAAAAACTAAAATATAGTTTAACCTAAATATTATAAAAGAAACAAAATGAAGGACCGAAATGCCATTTTAATATCAAAATAGTAGAGCCGTCAAAATGGGTTGAAACCCGTGAGCCAACCCGGCTCACCACGGATTTGAGCCGGGTTGGGTTGGAAAAAAATGTCAAATTTTTTATGCGAGCCAATTTTGACCCGACTCACTAAGAACCCGGCTCACATGGGTTGAACCCGTGGTGGGTCGGGTTGGCTCACCAACCCACCTACTTTTTTTAATTAAATCAAATTAATTAAATTAATTAATTAAATTCTATTTTTTTATTAAAATTAAATTAATTATTCAAAATGTATAACTTTTACTTAGTAATATGTCTTTAATTATTTATTACTTTATGTTTCAATATTATTAGTTAACACTATTTTTTATTGTATTGTAGATGGAGATAAAGAAGAAGATGCTTCAAGAGAGCATAATCCTATGGATTTATAATAGATGTTTCATTTTCTTTTATATTAATTGATCATATTATTACTGTTTCAATTTGATGGATCAAAGTAACATGTTATAAGAATCTCAAAAGAAGAGAGTGAAAAAGAACTTAATTAAGTGAGCCAATGAGCCAACCCGTTTAACCCACCAACCCGTGGTGGTTCGAGTCGGGTTCGAATTTTTTCGGCTCGCTAATAAATGAGCCGGGTTGGGTTGACTCACTAAGTGACTAACCCGTGGTGGGTCGGGTTGGATCGGGCCGAGTTACCCGTTTTGACAGCTCTACAAAATAGAATAAGTGAAATATTTGACAGTATTTTAAAGGAAGAAGATAGTAAAACAAACATTTTTCAAATTATGGAGATTACAAAGGTTAAATTAAATTTTAAGAAAAAAATCTTCCAAATTTAAAGAGTTAAAATATATATAGAATTAAATATGTTTTTTTTTCCTAAATTATTATATGTTTTTCGTTTTCATTCTTCTTTCAATTTTTTATCTATTTTTGTCTCTAGAAAATAACGAATTTAGTTCTTCTCAATTAATGTCGTTAGTTTTTTTCTAAGGTGACAAATAGCGTGTTATGTGTATCTTGCTGATATTGGAACACAATAAATGTATCTGAAAATATGACACACCTTTTGCCATGTAAAAAAACTAAATTAATAACATTAGTCATAAGAGATTAAATGAATGATTTTCTAAAAGATAAAAATGAAAATAAATTAAAATTTAAGAAAAAAAAACAAAAGACGTATAATATTTTTTTTGAAAAAAAATATATTTAACTGATAACATATTCTCGGTGTGTTCTGTGAACCTTCGTTGAAATCTTTACTTTTGTTGGTCGGCCATGACGAATATTCAACTTTTGTTTATCAGATCTTTTGTTCATACAAATTTAAATACATTTATTAAAAGTGTAGCTACTATCCATTCATATATAGTCACCTTATCAACTTTAGATCTTTTAACAATATTACTAATACTATTATATTTTAAAATTCATTTCTAAAAGTGTCATTTGCATAATTATTTTAGAAGAAAAAATCTTATTTTCAGACAATAAATTATCTATCTGTAATTACTTTTAGGAGAAACAAATAAGTTTGAAAATTAAAATTAAATATTTTATTTCAAAAATTATTATGTTTTAAAAAGTATATTTTTTTAACTTATATATATAAATTAATTTTTATTTTATAAATAATTTTCGTTTCTTTTTCTTAATTTCGAAAAAAATACATATGATAAAACATTCATTTCAACACTGTCATTAAAATTAGACTTAGACATGTTTTTAAATTTAATTCCAATCAAATTTATGAGTTTTGGCTTTTGGTTCTATAATAAAAAGATCCTTGTTTTTCATTTAAAAAATTTAAAATCATTTTTTTCTTATAAAAAATATGAATTTTGATTTTAGTTTTGATAAAGTATTTTTCATTGATTTTCATCACTCTAAAATTGTAATAATATTCATTTTAAGATAGATATATTTAGGTGATACATCAACTTTATATTATAGTTAAGTTAGTCAGAATAATTATTTCACTTTTTTTTTATCTAGCTAATTAATATTATATTATTGGGTTATTTAATATAAGTCTAAGTTTTACATCAAGAAAAAAAACTTGAATATCATATAAGAAAAAAGATTTATAAATTTATTGTTTTTGAGTTAAAAGTATTGTCAATTTCTTATGTAAATTTGACTCGTATCTTATTAGTGTTGACAATTCTCCTTTGAAAGACTCATCAGTGGTATCAAATCCAGGTTAGTCTTGGTGGTTATCTCAGACAACTCTTTCTATCTAAAGTTTTCTTAATGGAGGGTCAAATAAACATGTCTCGTTAACGACACTATAAGTAAGTAGGTACACATCGTTAGGTTGAGAGGAAGTGTCAAAGTGAAAGAACTCAAACTTGAGGAAGAGGTCGTTAGGTTATTAAAGTATGAGTCTATGTTTCACTTTTAGTAAAATTGAGAAACTTGAGTATCTTATAAAGAAGAAGACACATAAACTCATTGTTTTAATGTTTTTGGTTAGAAGTGGTATTTGGCTCGTATTTCATTAGTATTGTTTTTCTCAGTAATTTACCCTCCAAAAGACTCATTAGTGTATTTCACTAGTATTGTTTATCTCTAACAATGTATTATCCAAAAGACTCATTAGTGTTGTTCGACTCGTATTTCATCGATGTTGTATTTCCTGAATAATTTGCTTTCGAAAAACTTATTAATGATATCAAAGGTATGTTAGTCCTGGTGATCAGTCCGTCGATAATCTTCCTAACAAAGGATCAAAGAAGCGTATCTCATTATAGTGAACAACTATAAAAATATAAAGACATATCCGTTATTAGCTTAAAAGAAAATTATCAATGAAAAGACTCACCACTTGAAAAAGAAATTACAAACCTATCCAAATATCATTTTAAGTTTCACATTAAATAAAAATCAACCTACAAAATTATTCTTTTAAAGCTTTTAGAGTGATATTAATATTTTATATGTAAATTTGATTACGTTTCTTACATAATCATTTATCGAAACACCCATAAAAAAATGATCAAATATCACAATTTAACTTCTTTTTGTATCTATTTTTACGAAACCGAATGAATGAGAAAGCATTACACCAAAAGAGAAAGCATCAATGAAGGTACGGTAATAAAGTTGAATATAATATGTGTGATAATTGGTGAGTACTGTATATGATTTGTTTTCAGAGAATTTGGTTCACAAGAAAAAATAATCATTCACATCTTTGATGCTAAGTTAATGGCTCATAACTAAAGTGAAGTTAATTTATGAGGTTGAAGAGTTGTTTAATAAAAATATGGATGGAGACTCCAACCCACCATGTACCAAACTCAATTTTCATACACAGTCACTGAATTCAAGCTACATGGTAGCTGGGGTCATCTAAATGCTACTTCTTTTGTCCTTGCAGAAAAAACAAAAATACAAATTAATAATGGAATGAATTATTATTTATGTAATGACATGATGGATAAAAGTAATATTAAAACAAAACAAAAATTAAATTTATGACAAGTGTGTTGATGTGAATTTTTAATTCTTTAATTTATAGTTTATTTTAAAATCTATCTTTAATCCGCTAATATATGTAATAAATCAAACTCATTGCTTTTATATTGTACTTTAAATAAGACGAGACAAATCATAATTTAGTTCAACAAATTATTAAAAATTTAAATGAGTTGAAAATCTTATAAATTAGAATTTGAAATGAAAAATGTGTGCTGATTAACGATTCTCAATCAATTATTTTCTCTGCATCTTTACATTAAAGTCTTATCGGTCTCTTCGACTTTTGTAAATAACAATGTCCCTTGATTATAAGTTCATATTTCTTGATTTTGTTACGTCATCATAAGAAAAAAATACTATTTGACATAAACAAATTTTTACACATACTTTATATTTATTATTTTACCCTTAATTTCTTTTCTTTATAAATACAAAATTTGTTCTTATCCAACCCTAAACATAAATCTTGAAACATGTGGCAAAATTTGAGTGATTAGAAAAATCATATACTCATAAATATTAGAGCATAAAGAAAAAGAAAATTCACTTACAAGAGACTTTCTACTCTCAAATCAGTAAGATATTTGAGATTTTATGAAAATAGAATGAATGAGTATAAGAATGTAAATATTTTTCACTTATAGGATTTTTAGTCTCATGTTTATAACAATTCATTTCAATAGTTTTAACAATATTATAAAAGTTCACATATCTTATAAACAAGAAGAATTAACTTAAAAGAAAACATATAATAAACAACATTATAGTCATCCCAATATAACCATAAAAGAAATATTATATATAAGTGTCCGTATAAGAAGTATTTAAGCCATAAAAAATATTTACAATGTATTAAAATTTAACTATGATCTTTATATCCTCCTAAACATTGTTTCCCTCGCTAGCCAACTCCTATTCTACTGAAACTTCATCCTTTGTCCACACTAATTAAGTGATCATTGCAAAAAAGAAAACACTAGCAAACGTATAAATTAACCAGAATTCATTATCACTTTCATAGTATATTTAAAAATAACATCATACACACTACCATATTCATCAATTATCAAAATATACAATATCCACCTATTTGATTAATATGTATATAACATTTTAAAGAAATCAACTTTTGAAAGAGAAAACTTAAAGGAAAACCTGAAAAGATGTCTCATACTAGCGTCCGAGCAACTCACTCATCCAGTAAATTAAAAGAAATAAAAGCCTAGACCTACAACAAAGAAGTGGCGTTCAACACCACTTCTTACCACTTAGTGCCCGCCAAACAAAGAGCATAGTGTTAGACGACCCAAAGTGTCTGCTTAGTGCCCAAAACACAAAAAGCTCATTGTTTTCGCAACTCTCAACACCTAAACTAGCACTCAGTGTCCTAGAGTTCAGTAGCTCTCTAACTTCGTGATGCTCAACGCTACTCCATGCCCCTCAGCATCATACCATAACCATAAGTTATGATTCTTGATCTATGTGTATCAAGTCATTTCTAAATGACCAAATTCGTATCCTAATACTTTGTAATTGTTTGAAAACATGTTTAAACCTTAGTTTGGATATCAATTTACTCAAATGGTTAATGACTCAATCCATTAGATCAAGCTCACACTCACCACAGCCTAACTACCAAATTTCATAACATTTCAAACATCTAACACAAATTATAGACATCATAATAAATTAAAAAGCATTAGTTAGCTTCCCTTGTCTTTTAGGAGTTCAAATAACTCTAAAGAAATCAAATTGTCCTACAGCTCAATTAACTCTATTTGCTCCTACAAATTAGAAAATCATAATCAGGATACACAATTAGAATCACTCAAACTGATGACTCAAAAGACACATGCAAGTTGAACGAGCCCACATGCAATAGCTATCAGAAAAGATCATAAAAAAGGGATTGAAACTCAACTTACTCAAACAAAGAAACTGATTGATCTAAGTTGAAGAGCTCGCAGTAAGAATAATTCTTATGGTCTCAGTTTTTCAATCACACAAACAAAGGATGAAAACTCTAAAAAAATAAAAAACTCTAAAAAGTAGTTTTAAAGATGATATATTTTAAAAATAAAATTAATTCATAAAAATTATTTATCATAAAATATTTTAATATTAAAATAGTCATGTTTTATCAATTTTAAATCATTATTCGCTAAGTCTTTACAATGTATATGTTAAGGTAATATCTTACCGTAAATAATAATAATATTACAGTATAATAAACCGGTAAAATTTGTCATGATTCCTACTATTTGAATAATTGTTTTGAATTGTTTCAAGATAACGAAACGAAATTTATTAGATATGGGATTGAATTGTTTAATACATGAAACAGATACAAAAAGTTAAATCTTTTAATAAGCAAAATACATTTTGTTGAGTATTATAAAATAAATGTTTAATACCTCTTTTTGTCCCTCGAAAGGGGGCAAATGTTCAATTGGGTCCTACTTTTTTTTAGAAGTTCAATGTGGTCCCAAATTTTGTAAAAAGTGTACAATTAAGTCCTTTTTGGAAACGGCGTTAATTTTTTAACGGAGCAGCTGACAGGATGGACTGAAGTTTGCTACGTGGCTGTGTGAGGATAATACGTGGTTTTCCTAATTCGAAAAATCCTAAATTTAAAAATTAGGAACCTAATTAAAATTAGAATTAAGAGGGAAAACTCCCAGTCTAAAAGGATTATGAACCCTAAATTGGAAATCCCAATTTCTTTCTACCCTCTTCTTGTTATGTCTGCTTCGTCACGCTCATGTGAGGGAAAGATATAGTTTTCCCTTCTCTTCTTCTCCTTCGGCGCTGCTCTGCAACCATATGGTAGCTTCCTTTCTCTCACGTTGGGACAACTCGCGACAGCTTTGGGGTGGTCCGCGCAGTCGGAGCTTGTGAGTGACACAGCAGCAGAGGCGCGACCCTTGAGGTTTCGATGGTGGTTCGCGCAGTGGGTCTCGAGCGACATGTTTGCGGAGATCAACGAAACTTCGCCGAGGTTGGCCGCTGGATCTCTGGGTTTTGGTTTTTGCTTTTGGTTCTGGTTTTCTACAGGTGGAGGGCTGGCCTCGCGGTATAGTTCAACTTCTTCGACCTGGTTCGTCGGCGCCGAGGACGGAGCTTCTGGTCTATTCCTTCAGCGGCGGTCTTTGGTCTTGGAATGAGGGGAACTCAAGCAAAAAAAAATTCAAGTATACTATGTTTGCTAACAATAGATTCATCTCTGTATGTTTGCGTATGGAATTCGGCTAGCAGATTCTATTCCTTCTAAATAACATGATTCCTGAATGTCGTGATCATTTTGGGAGACAAGAACAAGATGAATGCCACGTATCACCCTCACACAGCCCACGTATCACCCTCACACAGCCACGTATTACCCTCTCACAGCCACGTAGCTAACTTCAGTCCACCCTGTCAACTGCTCCGTTAAAAAATCAACGTCGTTTCCAAAAAGGACTTGATTGCACACTTTTTACAAAATTTGGGACCGCATTGAACTTCTAAAAAAAGGTAGGACCCAATTGAACATTTGTCCCCTTTCGAGGAACCAAAAGAGGTATTAAACCTAAAATAAACATTTTCCTATTCAAAAGGGTCATATTGAACCTTTGTTGTCCCATTTAAATGTTCAAAAACTGTTCCATGATTTGGAAGCCTAACAACAACGATGATTTTTATTAGCACGATGAAGCTTAAGAACACCAGGTTAAACATAGCACAATCAAAACCAAACTCTAGTGTATTTAACGCGGCAGCGGTTAACATTTGATAAATATTTTTGTATGAGCTCAAACTCAAGATCATAAATATTTTTTACTTCCAAACTAAAATTTTAATGCAGAATTTAGATTAATTCTTGTTACTGTGAGCTCACGTACTACCAATCTGTCTTACGGTTCACAGGCTACCGATTGGTCTTAGGCTATCAATCAATCTCGACAAGCTTCTCAACGGTTCAATCTTGACAACCGTTAAGTAGAGTTAAGGCGCAATAAATGTAGTAACGGCTAGCGTTAGACAGTTAAGGTTTGCATTAATGACCATTAAGAGGTAAATTAATTGGTTAGATTCCTTTAAACTCTATAAATAAGGGTTTAGGCTTGAGGTAAAGGCACAATCAACTCATACTCCACTACGTCTTACTTACTTCCGATAAGTACACAAATATACAACTGTAATATACCGTTCACTAAACCGCTTCTAACTTGAACATTGGAGTGCCTTTTGCAGGTACCTCCCCCTTCGGTCCAAAGCGACAATCGAGCGGTCAGGAGCATCACCGATCGAAACAAGTGACAACCGAACGGTAGACTGGGAGTATATGAGTGAAGCACACAAGTTAAATGTTAGTGTCTCGGTCTCACAAAATCCCAAACGAAACATTTTTTCCCCCACCGTGGGGCCAAGGCTTGAAGGCACCCAATGGTGACCACAAGAAATATGGAGAAGCAGAGCACCAAAGATTTAATCAAAGAGTTACAAGCCTAGACTGAGGCACAGGCGTAGACCATACAAGCACAGGTGCATGCACAACAAGAGATGCGGCGGAGGCATGCAGAGGAGATTGCGGTGCTGAGGGCTGAACGGGTCCCTCCCGAGCGGTTCGCCTCAAATCGAGAGAATGACAACGAAGCAAGCCATAATCACACCAACCCAAACGGTCGAGGTAGAAGGGAACCAACACCCCTACATACCGTTCAACCTACCAGTTTACTTTCCTTTACGACGACCATCATACAAACTCCCATGCCAGAAAAAACTCCGCCCACATTGGATAAGTATGATGGTTCAACCAATCCGGACAATCATCTAAGGACGTTCGGTAATGCAATGGCGTTCTATACAAACAGTGACCCAGTCATGTGCAGAGCCTTCTCATTAGCACTTAAGGAAGATACATTGGAATGGTATAACACTCTTCCTCCCAACACAGTGGATTTCTTCACCACCGTGGAAACCCTCTTTAGAAGGCAATACGCCTCCAATCGGAAACATGAGATAACACCGGCAGAATTGGTAAATACTAAGCAGGAGAAAGGAGAAACTTTGAAGGGCTTTATGAAAAGATATACTGAAACCGCACGACGAGTTAGAGAAGTTAATCACTCTTTTATCATCAACAATTTGCCTTTATGTCTGACACCAAGATATTTTGCGAAAAAATTGTATGCACGACCACCAAAAACTATGGAGGAGCTTCAGGAAAGAGCCGTTGCGTTCATCCGTATAGAAGAAATGTGAATCTCACAAAGAAAGAAGCAACAAGCTGATGTAGGCGGAGGCATAAGGGACGACAAGCGACCGTTCGACAATAATGATAAAAGTGGGGAGCTTCCCCGAACATTTAAGTTTAACCATTATACAGCCCCCAATGCACCTAGGGCAAAAGTTCTCGAAGAGGCCCTCAACGTAGAGCTTCTCGCACCACGAAGGAAACCATCTCCAAAAAATGCCACCGAGAGGAAGAGTTGTCGTTTCCATCAAAACCATGGACATACTACAAAAGAATGCATTACGCTGAAAAATGAAATAGAAAGTCTTATTCGAGCGGGACATCTTCGTAGGTATATAAAGGAAGTATGAAGCAGCCTCTCTAGGGAAGGATATTTGCGAAGAAGCCCCGAACGGGCTTATAGGAAGAACGAGCGAGGGCGGGGCTATAGTCGAAGTCCCAGACGTATTCGGGAACGATTGGTCCGTGGATTTATCAACTAAGGAGAGGCATCCAAAACTTAATTAATGTCATGTTTAAACTCAATTTCATTTTATTTAGACTCTTGTTCTTGTCTTATGCTTTCACTATGAAATAAATTAAGCCTAGCAATTCATGCTCAGTCGCCGGTTGTTAACTTTGTTAAAGTTCATGTTCAACAAAGAAGTCTCTCAAAAAGAGTCTGAAGCTAAAGACTGAGCGGTAAATCCCTCTTGACCAAGAGGTAAACTCCTCTCGTTAAAGTTAAATACCGAGCGGTGAACCGAGGCATATTTCGTATGCTTTTTATCTCAGTCCATGACCCAAGGCATAAAATCGATCCTTTTTACCTCGCTCACATATGCTTCGGTTGCAAAACCGATGTCAATAATAAAATATAACCGGTGCCTTTTCTTGTTAATGTACTAGTGGTCTTACTTACGCCCGATCAGGACAAAAATATACAACTGTGATATACCGTACATTAAATCATTCCTAACTTGAGCGTCAGAGTATCTTTTGCAAGTATCTCCCCCTTCGATCCAAAGCGACAACCGAGCGGTTAGGAGCATCGTCGATCGGAACAAATGACAACCGAACGGTAGACTGAGAGTATACGAGCGGAGCATACAAGTTTCGGTCTCAGAAAATCCCAACCGAAACAATTCCCAATAATATATTTCTTATGAATTTGGTAACAATGGAATCTAAGTTCAAATTTATCTTCTTTTAACCAAAATATAATAAATTTATGATGTTCAAATTTAACTTAGACTCAGATTTTATAACAATGTAAACACAACAAGGAAACAAATATCAAGACATCCTTATACTCCACAAAATTTAAGAGCTTCGTACGATTATTATGAAATTTCCACACTCAAATAAGTCCTTAAGGAATATGTAATCTTGCATTAGAAACAGTTATTCTGGATGAAGGTAGTAAAAAAGTTATCCTTTTTAAGACTCGAACTCAATGACGAAGTTGATGAAACCCTTATGGAATAATTCAGTGCTCCTGAATGAACTCCTTGATCTTAGTTATGAAAGCATCGGTTTTTGCACTAACATTGGGGTCCGTATCCACAGCAACCTTGTTCAAATAAAAACTATGACTCATTCCATGGCTCACATAAAGTTCAACGTCCTTGTTGGCTTTCTTCATGGCCTCATAGTACTCCATCTCCGTGTCCCTCACCAAGTCCATCTCCGCCACGCACAGCAGCACCGCCGGCAGTTTCAGCCCTTCAAGCGCCGGTGCCGCCTCACCCATCGGGCACGTTATTGGGTGGTCCTTCGTCGCCCCGACCGGCAGTGCTAACTCTAGGAACTTGTCGAGCATGTCCAACGTTAAAAACGGTGATTGTGGCATTTCCAGCTCGGACCGGCTCCGCTCTGACCGGACAAACCCGGGGTGAACCGGGATCGCTCCTGCAACCCGAACCGGGCTTAGGTCCACCGACCCGGCCCTTGAAGCCACCTCATGCACCACGTTCCCGCCAGAACTATCCCCTATGAGAAAAAGCCGGTTGAAGTCCCCATGTTCCTCGAGCCACGGTTCACGCGAACCGGACCGGGCCACAGATTGGAGCCAGAGGAGGGTGTCAAAGGCGTCATCAATGGCGGTTGGGAGACGGTGCTCCGGTGCACGTCGGAGGAAAGGAGAAACTACAATTGCCTGAGTTGAAAGGGCAACTCGAACGTAAATTTGGTAGTACATGAACCAGTCCGGTTCACTGATGCAAAACCCACCACCCTGAAAATGAAGAATGATGGGTAACTTTTTTTTACTTTCCGACGCTTTCTCCGGCAAGTATAATCGAACACGGAGGTCATGGCCTTCACGAGAAATGATGATATCACGAACTGCAATACCATCTATAAATTTTTCATGAGAAGGAACCGGATCAGACATAAACTTGAACTGGGCCGGTCCGGTCCATGTCCGGTCGACCGAACCGTCATCATAGATTCTGAGCCAACCGGACACTTCATCAACTAGGTTCTTTTGCTGCACCATGTTTTTGTAATGGAAAATTTAGGGTTGGATTAAAGATACTTGGTAGTAGTTTAAGCCAATTTGGGGTTGGCCTTATATAATGGGAAGAAATGTGACTTTTGAGGCTTTGGTGTGAAAAGTGGGATAAACTAGTGAAGCTTCTGGGAATTCTCCGCGTAAAGGTGTGAGACTTAGAAATTGTGAAGAAAATCCAAGTCTTCACTAAATATTATATAGTGTTGTGTGGTTTGAAAATTCACGTAATCATTCACCAATTACATAATCACGAGAAACCGAAAGCAATTTCGATTCTAATTAATAATTAGTTTTTCTAATGCACCCTTTTGGAGAATTGAATGGAATTAAGTTATTGTTAATGTAAAGATGGATGAATGAATAAATTGGAACGGGAAAAATATGATTAAATTGGATAATCCTAATTTAATTGTATAACCACTTTTAGTAGTTATCTTCATGATTGACTAATCAACTTTTCTCGACAGTCCTTTTTTTATTATAATAGTCGTGTCATTTTCTGATTCCCTTTTCTTGATTTTGTCATCTTGCAATGGTGTTAGTCATGGAATAATGCATTATTTTCCAATTTAAACCAGTGTCATTGTCAGATTAACAACCCACTTGAATTAATGGTGAATACGATCACAAACATAAATTAAATTAAGTGAAAAAAAAAACAGTTTTATGAACAAACTAATGTAATATTTCAATTTATTTATTGTAAATACTTATTAGAAAATTTATCCAATTAATTCTTTAATAAATTAGATTTATTAATTACTTTTTTAAGTTTGTTAGTTGAGTTAAATAAAAAAAATCAATTTTTAAAAAAAAGTTATTATTTAAACGAGTTGAGAGTTCAAAGTTCTCAAAGTTTCATACCAAGGATTCATGAATAACTTGTTTATATATATATATATATATATATATATATATATATATATATATATATATATATATATATATCTTAAATTATATTTCATTGAGATGATTGTAAATTTGTTTCAAATTCAGAATCTGAGTTAATATTAAGTTGCATGTGTAAAATATTAGGGTTTTTTTTTTTAATGAATCGTTTCTAAAGTTTATGCGTATTTTCTATTAATAGATTAGTACTAAAATATTGATAAAGTTGGCAAAAAATTTTAGAGAAATCGTAAAAAATAAAATTACTTAAGTGCTATAAATTTCTTTGCGAATAAATTTTTTTGAGTATTATAAAGGTTTAATAGGTTCGGAGGTCTCTATATTTGCGGGTTCGTTTCAGTTGGGTCTTCCAATTTTTAAAGTGATCAATTGGGTCCTTAATTTGGTAAATGTGATTCAATAATAGGATCTCCGTTAAATGTAGTTAACGTACGTTAACTTTGTTATGAAGTGGAAGCTGAGGCATCCAGGTGGCAATCTTTTGAGCTGTATAGGTGGATTTATAACATTTTTATATTATTCAGAACATATATAATTGAACATACCCAGTCGTCATTGAACAAATCAACAACTTGGAGAGGGGTTCCCACACAGCCTCAATGACAACGTGAAATTGATCAGATGGAAGCAGGCCCAGCATTCCAGATATAATCCTTTTCATGGCAGGAGGTAAAAAGGTTACACTCGATTATCGAAAAGAAAGACTCTTTTTCCACTATAATTATTTTTCACAGCACCTAAAGGGCTTGTGTGAAAGAGTTCACGCCAGGAAGTTAAAAAGAAAGGGTTAAATATGTTTTTAGTCCCTGAAGTTTCACTGACTTTTGGTTTTAGTCCCTGCATGAAACATTGATGACATTTAATCCTTATAGTTTTGAAACTGTTATAAATAGTCCCTAATTTTAAACGGCGTTAATTTTTATTTGACGTGGCTAACGTCTAATGCCAAGTGTGATTTTATTCTCTCCACGTTTTCTTTTTTTTTTATTCTAAATTTGCAATGAAGTCCCTAATTTCTACGATGTTTACACTTTAGCATTAACACTGCAATTAGGGTTCAGAAGGGGCAGCCATCTGACAGTACAGAAACACATAAGGGGAAACGCAGATCATTGTCGAACCTCCAACGCAAGGTCGCCGCCACCTAGCCTCCATGTCGCCACGAAAACCTTAACCAACCACCTGCAAACTCCGAGCAGAAGCGCCACCGTCATCTCCTTCAAATTGTGCCGCCACCGTCGATAGAGAAAACCAGAGTCAACAGTGTCGCGTCGGCGTCTTTGCGGAGGTGAGCAGCCTGAGTCGCACCATTTCCGGCATTGATTTCAGCGACCCCGATTGGAAAACAAAGTTCCAGCAAGATTGGGAGGCTCGTTTCAGACTTCCCCATCTCACCGACATCTTCCCAGATGCTCCTCCCATTCCTTCCACCTTTTGTCTCAAAATGAAGTTGGTTGGTAGGTCTAGTTTTCTTTTCTTTACCCTTTGTTTGCTACTACGGAAACATTGCTCTGTCTGGGGTGAGGATTTTTATGCTTTTAAAATTCAACCAATAGAGAAAAGGAATGGGATTTCGGACAACGGGCAAAGGACAAGTTTCGGATTGCTGCATATTGTACTCCACCCCCATTGCCAGATATTATAACTGCCCTCAAACCGTATATGCCATAACTTCCAAGAAGTTTACCTTCAGTGTCCACCAATTCAGTTCTGGCTAATGGAAGGTTCCAGGTGAAGGCACAAAGTAGAAACAGAGAAAAGAAAAGAAAAGAAAAGAATCAAAGTGCAAACATAGAAGAAATTAAGGGGTTCTGTGCAAATTTGGAATAAAAAGAAAACAAAATATGGCACATAATAAATTCATAGCTGGCATGAAACGTGGATTGGTCGTTAGCCACGTGAAACAAAAGTTAACGCCGTTCAAAATTAGGGACTATTTATAACAGATTCAAAACAATAAGGATTAAATGCCATCAATGTTTCATGCAGGGACTAAAACCAAAAATCAGTGAAACTTCAGGGACTAAAAACATATTTAACCCAAAAAGAAATTATTTAAAAATTGAACTCTGTAATCAAATACACACTCCAATAGAGGGGAGGAAAATTAATAGCCACATCAAGAGAAGCTATGCGAAGAATAGCAAGAAGAGAAATATTTATAGGGAATAAAGGAATGGAAAAAGGGTACCTTGGATTTGGAGGTGAAATCATCGAAAGAATGGGCAGAAGAAGCAATAAGGAGAAAGGGAGAACGAGGTTTTGTGCGAGAGAATGATAGAGAAAGAGAGTGAGGAAAGGATGAAAGAGAAGGGTGGCGACGGAGAGGAGAAAGAGAAGAAAGGGAGATGATGGAGGAAAGGGTTGCCATGAGGAAGACAACCACCAACACCCACTCTTCCTTCCCTTCTCTATCTGTGACGTTGTCTTGCAGCCACAATAAACACGAAAAGATTTCCACCTGGATGCCTCAGCTTCCACTTCATAACAAAGTTAACGTACGTTAACTACATTTAACGGAGATCCTATTATTGAATCACATTTACCAAATTAGGGACCCAATTGATCACTTTAAAAATTGGAGGACCCAACTGAAACGAACCCGCAAATATAGGGACCTTCGAACCTATTAAACCTATTATAAATGAGACAATATTCATGTTTATCACATACATTATCTTTATAGTTTATCTTTACTTAGTTTGGTATTATTTGTTATTTATATTTTGGGTTTAACTCCTTATCTTTATATTTTATCTTTACTTAGTTCGTTATTATTTGTTATTCATATTTTGGGTTTAACTCCTTAGTGCATAAAATACTTTAAATGTTGGTTATTTTGGACTTTTTATGTCTCATTCCGACCTGACGTCTATTTGGGTAACATTGATGGGACGTCGGACCCCAATCAGACGTCTATATAGACGTCTGACCTATACAGATTGAACGTCTATATAAACATCTGACCTGAACAAATTAAACATCTAAAACATCATCGTATTTTATTGGATCTTTCTCTGCTTGAGGCCTTTCGGGTTATTGTTAACACTTCGGCAAGTGTACCGAATCGTATCAAGTAATAATAATTGGTAAGACCAAGTATCGTTTTCCAAAGGACTCACGGCCTAGAGAATCATGTGATTTCTTGATTAAATTAGACTTGTAAACAAAATCATTGAGGTTGAATTGCGAAAAATAAATACGAATGCAAGTTTTGATCAATTGGATTGAAAGATGCAAAAGTGATTAATGTAAAATATGGAATAATGACGTTGTTGGGTTTTCTGACTTATCCTATCCACTCTAATGTATTCATGAATTCATCTTTCTTCATTAATGTTAATGTCACTTTCTAATTTACCTTAACTCCGATGTCTCGGTAAAGAAAGCCTACTCCTAATCAGTAGTTTACAATGTCTTGTCTCCCTAGCAATTATTCATGCATTACATTCGCATAGAAGCTTAAAGGCAATTGATCCTCCTATTCCTATGTCTAAGTAATATTGCTTCTGAGAGAAGTTTCCCAGTTCTAGATTTCCCCGTGTGTCCCCATATCGACAAAATCAATAATCATGCAATTGAATGAGTTAAACAAAACATGCATAGAGTAAAGAGGAAAAACCCTAACAATTAATGAAGTAAAACATATATAATCAAGAATCAATTCAATACTTAAGAGGTTCAAAGGATTACATCGTTTCCCCAACAATAATGGAGGTTTAGTTCACCATAGACATGGTGAAACTAGATGAAAATAATGAAAAGAATGAAAGATAGAACCCTAAAAGTTGAAGACGCGAGCTTTAGCATCCAAAATCCGCCTCCAAAGAGTAGAAGGAGTGTAATTTCGCCTCTTTCTGTCCAAAGATACCAACCCTAGGTCGACTAAACCCTTATATAGTTTATTAAAAATTACAAAAAATAGGCCTAAGCCCAATTAAATGACACTCAACGGCAGTTTGGCACTAAGTGGTAAGTGCGGTTCTAAAGAATGATGTTCAACGGTGATTGCGATACTTGAATTTGCCCGATTTTACTTAAGCGCGAAACAGTGTATCCATCAGCCAGATTGGCACTCAGTGGTGCAAATGGCGTTGAGCGTTGACAACAGTTCTTCTTTTGTGCAGTTACCGCTGAGCGGAACTTTTACCGCTGAGGGCCAAAACTGCAGCTAAGCGTCATCTTGAAGAGTCGCACTTACCGTTGAGCGCCATTTAATTGAGCTTAGGCCTATTTTCTGTAATTTTTAATAAACTATATAAGGGTTTAGTCGACCTAGGATTGGTATCTTTGGACAAAAAGAGGCGAAATTACACTTTCTTCACTCCTTGGAGGCGGATTTTGGATGCGGAAGCTCCTTTCTTCAAATTCTAGGGTTCTATCTTTCATTCTTTCATTGTTTTTCATCTAGTTTTACCATGTCTATGGTGAGCTAAACCTCCATTGTTGTTGGGGAACCAATGTAATCCGTTGAAACTCTCATGTATTGAATTGATTCTTGATTTTATATGTTTTACTTCATTAATTGTTATGGTTTTTCCTCTATACTCTATGCATACTTTGTTTAACTCATTCAATTGCATGATTATTGATTTTGTCGATATGGACACATACAGGGAAATCTAGAATTGGGGAAATTCTCCCGGAAGCAATATTACCTAGACATAGGAATAGGATGATCAATTGTCTTTAAGCTTTTGTGTGAATGTAATGCATGAATAATTGTTAGGGAAACAAGACATTGTAAACTAGTGATTAGGAGTAGACTTTCTTCACCTAGACATCGGGTTTAATGTAAATTAGAAAGTGGTATTAACATTAATGAAGAAAGATGAATTCTTGAATACATGAGAGTGGATAGGATGAGTCGAAAATCCCAACAACATAATCATTCATATTTTATATCAATCACCTTCGCATCTTTCAATCCAATTGATCAACACATGCATTCATATTTATTTTTCAGTATTTGCATTTAAACCTAAAAGAATTTGTTTTCAAGTCTTATTTAATCAAGAAATCACATAACTGTCTAGGTCTTGAGTCCTTTGGAAAATGATACTTGGTCTTACCATTTTATTATTACTTGATAAAAGTCGGTACACTTGCCGAAGTGTTAATAGGTGCCACGTCCCGTCTCCTCTCAGACAATTATTCAGAGTGTTGAGGTCACTATTTTTCCACTTTCAAGTGTCTTGATTAGAGAATCTTGGATTTTTAAGGTTTCTCACTCCTGTTCATCAATATATTCTTTTGCTACTATCTCTTCTAACTTCTTTTTGTTATCACTGTGTTTGACTCGTCTATATATATTTTTTCTCCCGTGGTAAAGATGATTTTTGTTAGTTTGTTTATAGTCGTGTTGGCTCTTCAACAATGACCTCTTTATCCAATGAATATCAAGAATGCATTCCTCAACAGCGATTTATAGGAAGAGATTTATATGGAGCAACCTCCCAGATTTGTTGCTCAAAGGGAGTTTTCTGGGTTAGTATTTCGTCTTCTACGTCATCTTACCAAATCATTAAGAATTTGGTGTCACTCAAGTATAGAAGCAGATATTTTAATCAAGTCTTTACTAATTATATTAGTAACAAGCTTGGTACATACAATTTGTATGCACTAGCTTGATGATAAGTGTTAGATATATTATCTTTATCTTATCTTTATATTTAATCTTTAGTTAGTTTGTTATTATTTCTTATTTGTATTTTGGGCTTAGTTCATATTTCTTTTATTATAATTAAAGTACCCTATATGTATATTCAACACAAGGGAGATTAATCTTATACATAGTTTTTCACTATATTCAACAATATCCAACCTTAATAGTTGTACTATATGCTCATACACATCGACCTCCATCATGTCGTACTCCCCTGGCCGACCTCTTATAGGCCGATCTCCATCAAGTTGAGCTCCTTTAGCCAAGTTTTCTAAGTTGAGCTCCTACAACTGAGTTCTCTAGGATGAATTCCTTCAACTAAACTCTCCAGGTCGAGCTCTTTCAGTCGATCTCTCTTAGGGTAGAGCACTTTTAGCCAAGTTCTCTAGGCCAAACTCTTTCAATCGAGCTCTTCAAGTCAAGCTTCTTTAGTCAAGCTCTCCAAAGGTCGAGCTCCTTCAAGTTCTTTGCTTTTCTAAAAATTGATAATAATAGCGAGGCCTTGTAGATAGAATTTTTTTTTTATTTCATATATATATGGTTAATTCATATAAAATTAGTTCATCTATAATATGATATCACATATACATGGGTTTCTTCTATACTGTAAACTAATTTTCTTTGTGTTTTATATTTAATCGAAATTGAAATTCATTATTTGATTTGAAACCTCAAAACCAAAGAAAGAGTTCTCTTATAGTGATCAGATTCTATGCACTCAACTTGACCCATGTCAAGGTCCTTCAATCAAGCTCTTCATGTCGATCTCCTTTAATCAAACTTTTAAGGCCTAGTTTTATCAATCGAGCTCCTCAGGCCAACCTTAAAGTCTCTCCTAGGCCAATCTCCAAGATCAGTCACAACATGGCCGAGTGGTATTACAACATGGCATAACAGAATGACTGGCCAATAAGAGCATGATCAAATAACAACAATAATAAGAAATTAACATCTTAATGTAGATTAAGGTATGATTAGGTTGACAAAAGGTTAAAGTTCATCACAACTATTATATATAAAGGTTTAAGGTATGACTTTAAGATGATATACATATAATATGCATCAATTGTTAACTAAACAGTCATTTATTGTCTTTATCTTTTGCAAATATCATTTGACATTTTTGGATAACATAAAAACTGAACACTATGGACAGTATGAAAATCGAGTACTATAAACATTTTGGAAACCAACCTAGAAAATAACTCAATCCATTCAGTTTACTATAAGAACCGAGAAGTTTAGAAGAGTTTAGAGTAGACAGGTGTTACCAAAGGATGAGACCAAGCAGTTTAAATCAAAATAAGATTGATATATAAATGAAAAGTTTCAAAAGTCTCATCACATTCTCTGAATACAGTTTTATCTCTCCAATTTCTTCTACTATCTTCTTTTCTTCTCCTTCTCTCTAGAGTTCTTTAATCTCAATTCATCTGTTCAACATTCAGACTCCACCTAAAGAATTTGTGTGTTAAGAGCTTGCATTTCACTGATCGGTGTAGTGGTTAGAGCTAGTATGTTTCGTTCCTTTAATTCTTGTGAATTTCTAGAATTTCTGGCACATGCAAGTAAACCTTATTGTTTGCATGTGTTCATCAACCTTCTCTTTCTCGTTCGGTTTGGTTAAGAGGTAAGATAAGCTAGTTAATTTAATTGTTTGGTTGATGATGTATGAAAGCGTTGTTTGATGGTTTTGCATGTGGGTAAAATTGAATGTTTGGGTGTTAGACATTGTTTGTGTGACATGTTAAATGTTGTGATTATTTAGTTATCGATTATGCAAACTTTGTAGTGAATTTTGGGTTGAGAAAAATTTCTAGTTTTTGGTAAATTATAGTGTATTTTCACTCTGCAGAAGTTCTGCAGAATTATGCAAAAAGTCGAGCGTTCGTTGTTCACCGCTTGGGCAGGTTTAGGTACTCGGTCATCAATTTGGTTTGGTCTTAGCTGTATTCGGTTTCGTATTAGTATTCGATCTTAATGTTGCTCGGTTTCATACTGACGTTAGGTCGTTTTCGGTCTTGGCAATATTTGGTTTGGTATTAGTGTTCGTTATTAGTCATACTCGGTTTTGTATTAGTGTTTGGTTTAGTAGTGCTAGGTTTCATATAAGTGTTAGGTTTTGTATTCACGTTCGATCTTAGTAGTGTTCGGTTTTGTATTAGCGTTCAGTTTAGTAGTGCTAGGTTTCATATAAGTGTTAGGTTTTGTATTCACGTTCGGTCTTAGTAGTGTTCGGTTCTATATTAGCGTTCGATTTAGTAGTGCTAGGTTTCGTATAAGTGTTAGGTTTTGTATTCACATTCAGTCTTAGCAATGTTTTGTATTCGTGTTTGGTCTTTGAGTAGTGCTCGATCTCGTACTAGCACTCGGTCTCTTAGTAGCGCTTGGTGTTCTACTAGGGTTCATCTAACCTTAGTCCTCAGTTTTACATAAGTATTTGGTCTAAGTTATAAGTGTTCGGTTTAGTTCTGGTGATTCGGTTATTCTAAGAGTTCGAGATAATATAAATGTTCAGTAGTGTTCTAGCGTTCGTTACTTAACTGTGTTCGGCTTATGCTTAGGCCTGATAAGTCATTGATCGTTCGGTTGTACTCAGGGGTTGTGTTGTTGTCATTCGGTCTTCTTCTAAGAAAGGTTATTTATTCTTTAAATGATGATTTCACTGTTTGACTCTGATTGCTTAGTATAATTGCATACTATGTATGAGAAATTGTATTAATATTCAAATAACGTATGGTGTTCAACCTGGTGTGAAAGAGAATTCCAAGAGGAATGTCTCAGTGATTGGTTAATCAAGGTGGTGGTATAGTATGAATATGGATAGCGAAATGTACGACGTTCATCCTGACATTCTAATGATTACCAAGTCTCAAGTAGAGATGGGTAAGTCATGTCGTGAGAATAGTAGGAGGCCCTAGCCGAGGTGGGTCCTACGGTGAGTGATAACGGATTAACGGCAGCTGATGGGTTTCCAGTTACCACACTCACGAGTGCACGAAGGACCAAAAGCTACATATTCATACTAGTCTGGACGGTCGAGTTGTAGTGGTCAGTCAATATGGATTTATATGTCTTTTTCTATATGTATGATTATCTGATATGTTTGTTTGTAATGTATGTTCATATGATTATTAAATTACATTAGCTTACCCTTCTTTTTTGTTTTGCTATGTTGCTCATTCGACAATTTTTCTGTGCAATGATCATCCGGTGGATGTGAGTAGAGGATTGTGAGTGTTCGGTGGAGCAGACGTTGAACGGAGAGGACACAACGATTTAGAATAGGACTGATCAATCATGTGGAGATTTTGTTTGGACTGATCGTTTGTGTTTATAGTTTTGTTCCTTAAGCATATTTCTGTAAAGTTTTAATTTTATGGTTATTTTGGATAACTGTACTGTTAATACTTTATTACTTAGTAGATTACTGATTTATAGTATCATTTTATGTGATGACTTTATTATATAATTATACTATATTTTTGGGATGTTACAATTACCGTACAACCCATCTTGTTTTTGGTAAACCAAATTCAAGCCTTCTAACTAAGCTAGGTTTAATAAATGAGCGAAATTTTATTCATATTTTTTTTTGTCAGGTAGAAATTTGAAGAGCCTGAGCCATACGATTAATTTGAAAACTACAATAAGAAATAATAATTTTATACAAGTGTTTTTAGATAAGATTCTTATATAATTATAAGAAATATAAACTAAGATGATTGATAGTCCTGATTATGGTGAACTTAAGATTGTAAAAGAAATAGAGAAGTAATAAGATACAAAATGGTTTGAAAAAAGAAACTTATATAATAAGAGGGTATTGTGAAACAAATTTAAAAAAATGACAAAAAAAACTTGGGTGAGGTGATTTATATAGATAAAGGGAATCTGAAATCTGAGAAAAAAAAAACAGAATAGTGATAATATTGACCACTTTCTAAAATCTGGAAAAAAAAAATCTCCAATGGTATGCGTGTTTCATGAAATAGTAGTTTTAGTGTAACCAATACAACAAACGACATCTAAAACATGTGGAAGTGAATTACAAGTTTCTGTACTTTTGTTCATTTGGCTTGCTAAATAATTCAGTACTGCAAGTTGTGATGTTTCACATCATTGCATTATTCATATGGTACAATTTTGTCACTTTATATCTAATCTATGTAATGAAGGGGATTTTTCTATGTTCACTTTTTTTTTTTCATTTTTATTTTTAAGTTACTGTTTTATTTAAGTTTGATTGATTTTTTAAATTTAACTGTTCCTTTAAATTTAGTTACTTTTTAAATTAAATTAAAAAATCATCTACTAAATAAATAAAAACTATTTATAAAAGGATATTTGCTTTAAAAATCACACTACATTTTTATAAGAAATGATTAAGTTTGGTATGATTATATAATTTGACATTTAATTATTTTGATACATCAAATTATATTTATCATTTATTATTATATAAAAATATTTATAAAAGATTAATAAATAAGAAACAATCATGACGGACAAACCAATTCATAATCAAATAATACATAATAAACTTTCATACTAATATTAGAAAATAAAACAAAATACCATTTAATAATCTTTCTTTTTACCGAGTTTATATGTTAGTAAATTTATCAGTAAAATAATTTTTTTAGTATTAAAAACTTTAAATTCAATCTCTTTACAAAGAAATGGACATTTATTCTATGGTTTTCTAAGAATCCAATCAATTATATTTTGATATTACGTTTAAAATTATAGAGATTTATTAATCTCAAATATGTATCATAACTTAATGATACATTACAGAAAGTAACTTGATGAAAAGAAATTTTTTTAATGTTCATATATAATATTTTTAAATCAAAACAAAATTATCATTATTAATTAACTTTAAACCCTATCTTCTAATATTTCTAAAAGTGATCTCTATGACATAGTACATAACTGTATATAATAGAAAATATCAGTTATTATAATAAAAATAATTATATGATAAACTAAAAAAAATTCTAAAAGTATTTCAGGATAAATTTTAAAAGTCAAAATAATAATAATTTCATAAATATTTTTAAAAGACACTTCAACCAATATTTTATAATTTATAAGGTATCAAGTTTTAAAAAAACTACTGAATATTTGGAAGAAAAAAAAAAACTAATATTCGCTAACATATAGTTATTTAAGCCTATAAATAATTTCAATTCTCAACCTTCATTAACACGTTATTATAATACAATTAGTGTTATTCTATATTCCCCTTCTCTTCATTTTTAATTAATAGTTTATCACGAGCTATTCCAGCTTTCGTAAAATCATAAAATACGTAATAAAAATATTTAGCGATTTTATATATTTATTATCTAACCAAATTATAAATATTATATTGGCATAATTTATTTCATCATACATTTAAAAGAAGTAACTTCTAGCATTTCAAAACGAAACTATTTATCTTTTTTTTGGGAAATTTTATAAAATAATTTTTGTCCTCCCATTAAGAACCCAAAAAATATTTTTACGCGTTTATCTTTTACGTAAACGGCAGAATTTTTATTTATTAATTCACTTAATATAGTAATAAATTAAAAAAATTATTATAATTTTGCTTGAAATAAGAGCAAAACATAATTGTTTCAAATTATTATAAAGTAGTAGTAGTATTTTTAATTATTATGAATAAATTAATTGAATAAGTGAGATTTTCCACACTTCACTTTCGTGGAAGAAAGTGGGAGAAGACTTTGAGAGGCTGCGTAGAAAATATGAAAAATGTTTCTTTCTTACTTTTTTTTTGTTACGTTTTGATCCCATAAAGTTGAAAGAAAGGAAAAGTTGGGGACCAATTTTATAAATAAATAAATATATTGAGTATTTTTTGTAAAATATTTTTTTTCATAAAACATATACAATATTAATTATAACTAATAAATTGTTACATATACTAGTTATTGGTATTATAAATTATTTTTTTAAGTTCCAAGATTACAAATTATTATACTTATATTTGTTTTTCTTATTAGTTGCAACATTCCAAAATCTTATGAAAAAAACAAACTTAATAATTGATTTTACCTAAAAAAGGAGTGGTAAAAAATCATACTTTCTATAATACCTTTTAATTTCATCATTTACTAGCATTTATCCACTCCAAACATTCTTTTAAACTGACAACATTAAATGATCATGAGAGAAAACAAAACAAAGAAACAAACCACACAAAGGTAAGCTAATATATCAAAAAATATACATATAATTAAAGCGTAAATACTACATATCATAAATGAATAAAGCAATCCTAAACATACAGTTCTTGACTGACTATCTAGATAAGATATAAATGTTGAGTTATAGTGGGTCATGCACTTGTAGTGCTCTGTAGAGCATTATTAATGGGTTTCACCCTACCACACTCACAAGGTTAGTCTTTTAAACAACACCTTAGGCCAAGGTAAAGCCCTGGATTAGGACTTTATGATACTCTCACTACATGTCTCACCTCTCTTTACTTAATGAATGACCATTATTAGAGTGTCAAGATGATCCCTAGTTCTGAGCTCCCTACATTCATACCAATAATACTTTGATACAACCATTAAGAATCTTCCTTAGAAGTCTTACAAACCTCAAATTTATACCATCGTATATTTCAAACCACTTCATTGAACATAAAAGTAATAATCATGTTGATTACTTCCAAACATATAAGAAATACAAATAAAACAACCAAAACACACATTCTCATCACAAACTCATATTTAAATAAACATCATACATCTTCCTCATCATGTTATTAACCAACCATTATTTCATCACTCATATAATCATTACACACAATAAACACATCGTAAAAGGTATGAGTAAACTTAGTTAAAATTCTGGTATTTTCGCTCAGTCATCAGATTTTCTCGCTCAACTACTAAATTTGCTCGCTCAACTAAAAGGGTCACATAACACACTTGCTCAACAACCAATATGCTCGCTCAGGGAGAAAATCAGTGGAACTTACAGATTTAAAATTTTCTAAAAGTCGCCCAACCACCATAGACTCGTTATGCGAACCCAAAAATATTGGGCTTTGCTCGCCTAGTGACCATACTCACACAAGGAGTTTGCAAAATTTCGTAGAATAGTAATCATGCATAATATGGACCTACCAACCTCAAACTTTCTTGCTTCAACCATACCTTCAATTCCTACACGAACCAAATTGTTACTTTAGACCTTAGATTTAGCTCACCAACATATTTATGATTCAACTTAAGCACCAATATGATTATTTCACCATAATTTAGACTTGTCAATCAAAAATCAACATTTAAAAGCTTACAACTCAATTGTTCCCATTTATAATCACATTTTCATAAACTAAGTGTTCAAACAAGTTCTAAATTAACTAAAAACATACCTTAAATCTCAGGTTTCTCCATCCAACTCTTATCTCAAAATTTCACTTATTAAAACCCTCCCTTTTAGACCAAAACTAGTCTATAACTCTACCTAGTTACTACTTTCCAATTCAACATCATATTTTTTGTTAACTAAGGTTTTAGACAAGTTTTAAATGACGCTAAAACAAATCCTAAACCACAATTATCACTCCAAAGTTGTTCCTCTAGAAATTCACATACCAAAACCTCAATTTAGAACACAAACTAGTCCAACAACACTCTCTTTTAACCACTTTCAGTTCTATATAAGCTTTTTACCTAATTAAACTCTTAAAGAACAACATCAAATGATTAAACAAGTACCATTTCACAATCACTCACAACAACATTCATCAATAGACAAATATTCACTCATCAATATACAAACATCATTGAGCATTCATCTCAATGTGCAACAGATTCAACTAAGCATACATCTCACACTGAACCAAACATAATTACATACTTCTTAACACGAAATTAAACAAATATTAGTTTCACTTACCTTTTTAGAAGACCAAACTGTTTTAAAGAACCCTATATCACTATTAATTATAGCTCAAAGAGTACACCTACAGACAACGAAAACATGATCAGGATACACCATTAGAACCACTGATCAATAAAGAGCTTAAAAGAAAACTCAAACAATACATGCGATAGAGCAAAACCCTAGATGCATTGGAAAATGGTAAACCAAAGAAAAGAGTATAAATTTGCCTTACTTTATTTCAGAAACTAATTAGTTATAGTTGAAGATCTCATTGCAAGGATTACACATGCAGCCTCTGATCTTCAAACAAATAAACAATAGAGGCAAAATAAGTATAGAAAAATAATTTCTAAAGAGATAATATGTTTTAAAAATAAAACTCGTGTATAATTAAACTATTTATATTAAAACCATTTAATATTAAAATATTTGAGTGTCACTATTTTTAAACTACTATCATTTCTAAAATATCATTTTCTAGGTTTTTACATTAGTCAATAATAAAAATTGATATTTAATTTAATTATAAAATGTTAAGAAAAAGTCATATTAGTTATGCTCTAAAATTTTATTGAATTATATTAAAGTATGTTTTTTCACCAACTAATAATAGGTAGAAATTATTAAAGAATAATATTTTTTTAAAATTGATCATAGCACATGCGATTAAACTTAATATTTATTTTTGGTTTATAAAACAACGTGTTTGGATCAATGTGTTTGAGCGTATAAAAACCTTTTGGAACATCGCAGTTTATGTGCCAAAAACTAAAAAATATGATAAGAAATGAAAAATAATATATAAATAAGTGTAATTAGAAAGAATATTTTTTAGTGCATTTAAAATCTTAAACTATCAATAATTTGTATAATGTTTTTAATCAAGTTTAAAAAATAATGTTAAATGTGAGTGATAACTCTTTTTACATTTTCTACATTGTCAAAGTTTTCAATTTTCAAAATATTTACCAATTTTTTAAATTTCTGACAATGAGATAATGTATCACAAAAAAATAAAAATAAAAAACCAAATTTTGATGTGGTTCCATTCTATTACTCAATTTTACAAAAAACGTCATTGTTTTTTTTCATTTTATTTTATGTTTTTTCTATAACATTCCATCATTCTATTAAAAAAGCTTAATATATTGTTAAATTTTGTAAAAACTGAAAAACTTTGACGGTAAAATAGAAAAAAAATATATTCGATTTTTAACTATTAGTTGTTAGATTAAAAAAAATCCCCTTTAATGTTTAACCACAATTATAGTTATTCTGTTTATCTATAATTTATACAATTTCCAATTTAGCCTAGTTTTTTTTTTTAAATATTTTGATTAATTAATTACATCTTTTATACTTTAAAAGATGTTGGATTTAAATATCAAAATAGAAAATATAATTTAAATTAAGAATACTGGACTAAAGTCGCGATGTTTTTTAAAATCTGAAAATCAATATTGGCAATATAAAAACGAAAATATAGGATGAAAAATATAAAAAAAATCATAATTTAGTTTAAACATATTAAACAAAATTATTTTTAATAATCTTCTTTTCAATGGCACACAATTATTTTTCGTTAATCACAATGATTATAAATAAATAAATTATTTTAAAATTCTAAAATATCACTTTATAAAAAAAATAAAAAAATAAATACTAAGTCATCGCCACCAACTACTTCAATCATTTTCAGTCTTGGTCTTCGTCGTTTTCCGAAACCACTTTATTTTTTAGTTTTCTATTCTTCTATTCTCATTTCGGAAGATAGTAAAATAATATTTTTATCAGAAACTATGATTTGTATAACATTAATAAAATTAATATTAATATGACATTTGTATCACTTAAAAACTTTGATACAGACGCTAATGAAGTTTTGACACAATGAAAATGAGAGGAAATGGAAGCAAGGAAGTGAAAGTAATATCGATTATTTGGTACAATAGAAAAAAATTGAAGACATTAATACTTTTCAAATTATAATATTTATCTATTTTCGTTCATCTTTATTCCTTTTCTTATTTTTCTTTATTCAAACATATTTAATTATAACAAAAATAAAATAATATTTAGCGAGATTATTTAATGAGATACATATAACATCCCAAAAATAGATAGTATAAACTATATTAAAGAGAAGTTACACGCATGATAAAGTAATACAGTTATCCATCTACAATATAAAGTGTTATCTTTACAGTTATCCAAAAACAACTATAAATTTAAAACTTTATAAAAATACTATAGGAGACTCAAAACTATACACAAGGTCCAACTAAACTCAGTAAACTACTCGGCAACATCACCTCCATCCAATGCTTGCTCTAGAGAAACCTCTTCTCTCGCAGCTCAAATCCAAAGGATGATAATTGCATAATAAGAATATCAGAACATACAAAATACAACACACAACAGGGTAAGCTAGTTTAAACAAAAGTTAATCATACACAAATTTATTTAAATTCATAAAATCATACTATTCATTCACATCACACAAACTCTTCACACATAACACCACACTAACTTAGACTGTTCGGACTTAGAATGATTGTCGAGCTATGACGGGTCGTGCACTCGTGGTGGCTTCTACTGCTTTGCAAAACCATTGCCAATGGGTTTCACCCTACCACACTCACGAGGTTAGTCCGTTATCACTCACCTTGGGCCATACTGGAAGCACCTAATGACATGGATCAATCTTCTCTACTTGAGAAGGAAAGACCATTGGAGTTTCAGGATAACCCCCAAGACTAAGCTCCTGCATTCATTCTAAACTTACTTAAATCTCAACTAGAGATTTCACTTTGAATCACAACATAAGGCACCATCATTGTCTCCTCTCCTTGAGGATCATGGAAATACGTCCATTAACCATACTTTGAACTTTACACTTCGAAACCACCAACTTACACATTGAAATACAACATACATCAATGACCAATGATATTACATGATACAACTTCAACTTACTTCATACAACACTCAATGTTTCATTTAAAACAACTTAAGATCAAAAGAGAATTGAACTAGAACTGAACCCTTGCACAATGCACACCTTCACATAGCAAAACCATAAGCTTCTCGCACAACGACCCCACTCGCTATGCGAATCCTTAGACAAAGACCAACTCCTCATAACCACTCGCATATCGGTTAAGCTCGCTATGCGAATAAATTGTGAATTGAATTAGACCTCAAACCCCTTGCATAGCGTCCCAACTCGCTATGCGAGAATCTCAGACAATGGCTCATGCTCCTTAAGCACTCACAAAGCGGAACCCATTTGCTATTCGATTAAAAGAATAATAGTTCTAGACCCCAACCAGTAGCATAACGACTTGATTTGTTATGTGGATCGACAAACAGAGAGCAACCCTCTCAATCCATTCGCACAACGCACCTATTCGTTGTGTGAATGCCTTGGAAGAGAGCACCTCGCTAAGGTGACTCGCTATGTGAATCCATTCGCACAACGAGTCTGCATAATTTGCAGAACGAAATTTTTCAGAATTATGCAACTCAACCACCACTTACCAATTCTACTCAAATTTCCCAACTTCTAACACTCCTAGATTGTTGTATATGCTTAATTAGACTTGACTAAATGATTCTAAACCTTAATAACATCAATCTAAAGGGTTTATTCATCAAATCCTACTCTAAAACCTCAATATCATCAACTTAGAGACTCAAATTCTAATCTACCACTTTGACCCTGATTTTGACCAATTTGATGACTTAAACAAGTCACATATGACTTATCCAAACTGCCCCAACAGACCATAACAGTACTTGACCACTAATGCTCAAATTCACTACCTCATTTCCTCTAAATTGACTTAAACAAGCACAATTCACTTCACATTTTACTTGATTACCACTATAAGAGATTACTCACATTGATATATTCAATTACAGCAGCACACAACATCCGATTCAATTCATAATCATCATTCCACAGTTTTTCACAATTTAACATTTAAAGAACATACATTCACAACCTAAATTTTCAACCAAACAACATTATAACACAAAATTTATCACACACAAAACAAACTAATAACTGAAATACAACCTAGCTTCCCTTACCTCAGAGATTAACAGTCCAGAATACTAAATTACTCCAACCGTACCTTGCACTGCAAGGGAACTCAACAGAAACCTACAACTCACCAATTGGTGATAGAAAACAACTCTTAGAGCTTGAGTTTAACTAGAAATTGAAGGAAGAAACTGCTAACCACATGCAAAGCAGAAACTATGCATGCTCACAGTCTAGTGAAGAGCGGATAACAGTGGAAACCACTTACCAACTGAAGAACACAAAATTGATCGATCCAAAACGAAGCCTTCAACGCCAGGATCGCCTAGACACCTCTTGATTGTCGAACAGATAACTCAGTAGAGAGAGATTGTAGAGAGAAGTCAGAGAACTCTGCGGAATAGAGTTCTAGAGAGATGAAGTGTTCTTAGAATAATGAGAAGTGTTTTAAAGTAAAATAATCTATCTCATTATTTTAATACACATATCTTCCCTATAACACTCTATTTTCCAAGTCCTTACAATATAAACATAACAAATTAATATAATTAGGGATTATAAATATGATTAGGAATTATAAATACTTAGAAATTGATATTTTAAAAATAATAATGAGTTAAAAATAATGAAACTTGATTATTTTAATAATAAAATGTTCTAACATAAATAGTTTTGTTATGAACAAATTTTATTATTTTATAACACACTATATATCTATAAACTATTTTCCTACACTTCTCTTTATAACTTCTTCTATGTTCATTAAAGAATCAAGACAATAAGATTAATTCTTGCAGTAAGCTATTCAATTTGGATTGGTAAGCTTCTTCGTTTGTATAATTTAAGTTTTTGTTCTCTTTTTTAATCTTGATCTGTTATAGGTTACATGCAGATTTTTTTCCTTCATAACATATATTCCTTTTAAAATTTCCTATATAGCATACTGTGAACCATATTTACACAAATAATACACTTTTGATTTTAGTTCAGGATTCAGTTTGAGGGAAGTCGAATTTTGACCTTCATTTTTGTAGTGAAAGTGTTAGGAGGTCCTAGTTTAGGGTTTGTTTGACCAAAAACTTGAAAAGGATTAACCTTGTGTGTGATAGGATGATAACCCCTTTGGTTATGGCTTTGTGGAGCAGTAGAGGTCATCACAAGTGCACGTCTTTATTGAATTTTGATGTCAATGGCATGTATTCAGATAATTAAGTTTAGATTCATTTGTCTTGTGTGCATATGCATCCATTGTGTTTATTTGTGTTTAAATTGGGGAGAATGTCAAGGCCATTAAATTCCCCAACACAGTGGAAACCAGGTGTCCGCAAGAGGGAAAATGAAACTCAGGAAATGGAAGACAAGTGGCTGCAGGAGAGTGGACCGATCGGTTTGTACAGGTGGGTATATAAGTTGAAATTTTAAAATTCGGTGCCACTTTCTACATGCACCCTTCTTCTTCAAACTGTTGAACCTCATTTTCTCCTCCTTCTCTCTAGATTCCTCCATCTTCTCTCTAAGAATTCTCATCGTTTTCTTCTTTCGATCACCATTCAGGCAATGCCTGAGCTCTCCTGGCATCAAGGACTTTCATTTAGACCGATCAAGTTGCGGTTTTGAAGTGGTAAGTCCAATCTCATCGTCTTTTATGGTCCATGCATTCCTGTCACATGAAAAGTACTATTTGGTCTTGCATGTGTTTCGAGGTAAGGAAAGCTTATATAATTTAATTATGATTCTTTGTTTTGAATGGTTGTATGTTTGTTTGATTAATTGATGAACATGAAGTATTGGTGTTACTGCATTGTTTGTTTATATGAGTGGATTTGTTTATATGAGTGGATGATTTATAAATAATGTAACCTGGGTTGATATAGGGTTTGATCTTAAGTCTGCAACTTTCTGCATAATTTTGTGTTTGTCACCGAAAGTCATTATTGACCTTTCGGTTTTTCCTTTGAGCATTCGGTCTGAACTGGATTCTTCTTATGTAGAGAATTTTAGTTCATGACCGATCGATTTTTCTATTACTATTCTGGTAAATAAGCGTTCGGTCTAAGTATAACTTTCTATTTATATTTCGTAATCAGTTTAGTTAAGGTATTCAATAATATTTAAAGTCGTAGATATTTTAGTTATCCGTTATTGAAAATAAGTTATATGTAATTGTATTTAGAATATATTCCTTCATGGTACAAGCTCAGTAGTGCTAGGTCTTGAATCAAGCGCTCGGTCTAAGTAGTGCTCGATTATAGACCAGGTGCTCGGTCTCAGTAGTGCTCGGTCATACACCAGGTGCTCGATCTTAGTAGTGCTCGGTCATAGACCTAGTGCTCGGTCATAGACCAGGTGCTCGGTCTCAATAGTGCTCGAATTTAAACTAAGCGTTTGGTCTTATAACATTCTGTAATATATCTGCATTAAGTATTAAGAGTGTTCGTCCAAACTTAATAGTTTTTGGCCATGGTTTGTAGTTTTCGATTTAAACCCTTAGGTCTTTCATAAAAGAATTCATTATTTTCGGTTAAGTTTAATTATATCTATTCTATAGTATTCCAATCATTGTTGAAGTTTTGTGTAGTAAAGACCGTTCGATCATAATTGTTGAGTAGCATGTACACATTTTGTATTATCATAAGTGATAGGCCTGATGAGTCTTACCTAGTATGGACCGTTCGGTCCTGTTCTGTAGATAAGTGAAAGACCGCTCGGTCTTACAAGGGTTCGGTTATGTTAGTCTAAACAATATTCTCTCATTCGGTTCTATTCAAAAATGGGATCTTGTTTTCTGGGTTTCAGTTTGACTATATTGATGAAATATGATGGTATTTAAAATGTGATATGATTGGAATAGTATGGAAATGAAAGAGTATTCTAGGGAGGAATATCTCAGGATTGGTTATTGAATGTTAGAGTATGAATGTGGTTATGCTTAGTTGGTGTTTATCCTGATATTCTGTGATTACTCATTCTCAAGTAGAGAGGCGTAAGTCATGTGTGCAAATGGCAAGAGGTCCTAGTCCATAAGGTGAACTTGGGCGGAATGGACTAACCTCGGGTGGAAGTTGTTGAGGGTATCCCAACTATTACATCACCCGGGTGCAAAAAAGTCGTAGCTACACAAAATTCATACATTCCGGACAGTCAGAGTAAAGTGGTCGGTCATTGCATGCATTGATCTATGGTTATGGTTGGAAATGCATGATTGGTTGTTGCATGATTGACTATTGAATTATATTAGATTTATGTGAAATATATGTTTTACAGAATTAATTAAATTACATAAGCTTACCCTATTTTCCTGTCTTGTCTATATTTTTCCGTTCGGTCGTCATTTTCCCGTTGCAATAATCATCCTGTGGATGTGAGCAGAAGGGGAAGAGTGTCTACTGGAAGAGGCTCTGGAAGAAGTGGAAGTGAAAGCTGAACCATAGGACCGTTCGGTCATTAGAATTGGTTCTATTTTAAATAACTGATCGGTGTAAGCTTAGTCTTGGAACCGTTCGGTCTAAACTTTTGTTTTGTAAAGTTTAAATTTTGAAGTATTGTTGTAAGGTCGTTCGGCCATAAATGTAGCTCTTCTCTTTCAAAACTGAACCGTAATATTGTTAATTGTGAATATTCTATGGTATGGTTTTATACTATAATTTTGGGATGTTACATTTAATGGTATCACGGCAGTTTGTTCCTTAGAAATACTGTAGGTTATGAGTATACTATGCTTTTGTTGTGTATTCAAAGTTCAGGTAGTTAGTGTTTCTGACTCTTTGAATTAAATTGATGGTTCTTTTTCTTTGTTAATCAGAGAAGATGGCTCCTAAACCTCCTCTTCCTCCACCTACTGTTAACCCTCGGCAAGTGTAACCGAATCGTATCAAGTAATAATAAATGGTAAGACCAAGTATCGTTTCCCAAAGGACTCACGGCCTAAATAGTTATGTGATTTGTTGATTAAATAAGACTTGTAAAACAAATTCTTTTAGGTTTAAATGCAAATACCGAAAATTAAATATGAATGCATGTATTGATCAATTGGATCAAAAGAAGCAAAAGTGATTGAAATTATAGAATGATGATGTTGTTGGGGGGTTTTTAATTCATCCTATCCACTTTCATGTATTCAAGAATTCATCTTCTTCATTAATGTTAATGACACTTTCTAATTTACCTTAAACCCAATGTCTTGGTGAAGAAAGCCTATTCCTAATCACCAGTTTACAATGTCTTGTCTCCCTAGTAATTATTCATGCATTACATTTGCACAGAAGCTTAAAGGCAACCAATCCTCCTATCCCTATGTCTAGGTAATATTATTAATGGGAGAGTTTCTTCATGTCTAGATTTATCTATATGTGTCCATACAAATATAATCAATGATCATGCAATTGAATAAGTTAAACAAAGCATGGATAGAGTATAGAAGAAAAACCCTAACAATTAATGAAAGAAAGCATATGAATTAAAGAACCAATTCAATACATGAGAGTTTCAAAGGATTACATTGATTCCCCAACAACAATGAAGGTTTAGTTCACCATAATCATGGTGAAACTAGATCAAAAGTAATGAAAGAATGAAAGATAGAACCCTAGAATTTGAAGAGTGGAGCCTGAACATCCAAAATCCTCTTCCAAGGTATGGAGAAAATGTGATTTTGCTTCGTTCTGCCAAAAGATATTAACTTTAGGTCGACTAAAACCTTATATAGACTCTTTAAGATTACAGAAAAGTGGCCCAAGGCCCATTAAAATGCTGCTCAGTGGTAATTTCCGCTCAGCGGTAAGTGCGGTTCTTCTAATTGACGCTCAGCTGCAGTTTTGCCCCTCAGTGGTGACTACGAGACCTCAGAGTGCCGCTCAGCTGTAATTTCTGTTGAGCGGTACTTGCGACTCTTCTTTTATGCACTTTTTTCTTCCTTTTCTGACTCCAACTTATGGCTACTTCACTTCTTTCATTCAATTCATTTTAAAACCTACAAAAAAAAAACCAAGCATAAAACCCATCCAACTCTCTTATTTCCAAAACATAAGCAAAAATATGATTACAAACTAGTTACTAAGTCATACAGGTTGTCTTTAAGGCCAACATTAAGTCTAAAAATAACAGTTTTTCAACTGTTATGACAACCCCAAACTTAGAACTTTGCTTGTCCTCAAGCAAACAAAATGTAACTCAATCTTCCACCAATCCATACAATGGTTCACCACATTCAAAACTCTTTCTTTCAAGATAAGTAATTACTCAAATCAGCTCAACACAAAGAATTCAGTCAAGATGCACACATGCTTTAGTGTTCTCATAATCACATAGTATCCAACAAATGTTATTCTCATGAATGATCAATCAACTAAGCATAGATGTAATCATATGCTCATGGAAACTTTCCTCACTAGATAAAGTTTTTCACTCAAATAGACAAGTGTATAAGAGGTCACTCCTTCACTATACTATCACAATGTCACAGGAATTAACTTTGCCTTTCATTTAACCACAATCAAGCACATTCACAAGCAAGTATCATCAGAAGGACTTTTCTATGGCTTATAATGTGGCTGGGCTAACAAGAAAATTGGTTTTTCTAGATAAAAAAATCCTTAAGTTAAGTGAATCATCTATACACAACCATCTTCCTTCTTTCCAACTTTCTTTTGCATTGAGCCTTCCTTTTTCTTTCTTTTCTTTTCCTTTTTCTTTTACTTTTTACATGCTTAGCTTAATGCTTTTCATATTCCCTTTTCTTAAACCACCCAACAACCCCAAACTTGTACATTTATCAATACCATAAGATATCTTCAACTCAACTCAAGGTAAAGCTTTTCGAAAAGGATTTTCTATCATGTTCAAAGCTAAAGGTTCAAAGGATAGAACACATTGTACTCTTTTTATTGGGCTAAAATCATGCATTTGGCTGATAAAGGGTAACAATAGATGGCCTTGATCATATGATACATACAAGCAAGTGATTCAGTCATAGAAACCTGGGCAAAATCATTCATGCTTTCAAAGTAATAACATTCATTCACAAAAACTCTTGAGTTCAAAACCTCACATATAGGCTCATTCAACATTTCACATACGTATCCTGCTTAGCATCATAATCACAATCACAACATCATGCATATTTGTTCACATAGCTCGTGAACCACCACCTGTATATCAACATATAGTGTGCACAATCTCAACATCAATCAATATCCAAGCATCATCAAGCATTAATCATCATGCATAAGTCACAAGCAAACCATCATAGGAGATAAAGTTTCAAACTGAGTACATCACAACCCTATTCTAAACACATAAGCAAATAAGTTCAACAAAACAACAAATAAAAATCCTGCTCTAGAGGTGATAGCATCCATCAGTAGATGCTATCTCAGCTCCTTATCAACCCATGCTACCATCTAAATCTTCCTCCTCTTCATCATCCTCAGCATCTTCAAAGGCATCCTCATCATCATCATCATCCATAGTTGAAGCTCCAGCTGCTCCAGATCTACTGCCTTGAGCTTGCTCCTCTGGCCATGCCACAACATTATGAAACTCATCCATGGTCCACCTATGTACTAGGGTGTATCATACATCCCAATAATCATCTCAACTGTCGCCACATGCCCTTTGTGAATAGATTGCATATGGGCATCTATAAGAGACATATACATATCCCTCATCTGAAATGGCTCTGCCTCATGAGGCTCTGCAGATGCCTGACTCTGTGGTGGTCCTCTTGCTCTGCGAGGACAGCGGGGTGGTACTGGTTGAGATGCCTCATCACCTCCACAATACTGATTGTAATAGGCCTCATCAATAGCTTTCCTAGGCCTCTCAAATGGTGGAGCAGAGATATTCACCCCAGGTAGCTCACATAGGTGTGTAATCAAAGAAGGATGCCCCAAAGGTGCTTTGCTATTCATAGTGTTGGCAGACACCTATATCTCATTAGCTATGACCTGACCAATGTTAATGCTCAACCCTTTGAGCATATAGTACAAGAGAAGCGCCCTGCTGACAGTTATGTCTGAGACATGTGAGCATGGTTGGATGTTGGCATGAGAAAATGCCATCCAATATTTTGCTAGAGGAGTCAGATCAACTCTCCTGATGTTCACTACAACACCATTCCTGTTTCTCTGAAAGTGTCCACCAAGCACACATAACACACTTTCCACATCACCAAAGTCTGCTCCTTCTTCCATATTGAGAGCAAACTAACATTGTTCACCAGCCCATTCAATATTTAAGAATCTATTAATGGAATCAGGGTCATACCGAATGGTGTGTTCTCTAACATAGCTCAGATAATCTTCAACAGGATGATCACCCAACCTTCTTGCATTGGTGTAAAATTATTTCACCACTGCTATGTTAGCTGGTGCAGGGTAAGTGGCTAGTCTTCCCCAGTTTCTGTTCTTAAATTGCTCCCCAAACTGTGGAACCAAGTCAGGTATCAATCTAGCCTTCGTTTCCACTAAAAGCATCCTATCTTGACAACTTTGAAGTGACGCTCATGCTTGCGGGAAAGGAACTTGTTGGCATAAGAGCGTTCTGGTTCCTTATCCTTCCTCTTGGATCCTACAGTCTTGATCCTCTTGCCCGATGAGGATGCCATCCTTACATCAAACACAATTCACAAAAACACAAGACATATTGTTAAGCATTAGTAAACCACAAACAACACCCTAAGATCCATTCTATCACCGCTGGGCGATCAATACCCCTCAGCGCAACCTGTGCACCAAACCAGCAAGCCAAAAAGATCACAAAAAATCAACCTGTCAGAATCGCGCTCAAGGAAATTTCCGCTGAGCGGCGATTCTGCAGATTTTGCAAAATTGCTTTTAAAACATTTTAATCTCTACCCACTTGCAATCTTCCTAGTTCCAAACCTAAATTAAGCATTTTAATCGGTTCAAACATCAATTAATTCATCTATTCATGCATAGAAATCAAAATCCCTAAAGATTCATGTTTAAACAACCATGTTCATATCAATTCATGCTTTTAAGAACCCTAGAATGAAAATGCTTGAACTTACTTGGGTGGAGAAGCTAGATGAGTGAAAAATGCTCTAGGAATGTGAACAAATCAGCCCCCAACAGCAATGCTCTCACCAAACCCCAAACTTGAATGGAAACTTAGTGCAAACGTGAGTGGAAGGGAGGTTTTGTGAAGGAGGAAGAAGGAAAAAGTGAGGAGAACTCTTTGGAGAGTGCTTGAGAATGTGTGGGAAGAGAGAGATATGAAAATACAAGCAAAACCACGCCCTAGGGTATAAAAATACCCAAATGGGCCTAATCCCGCTGAGCCCATTTGAACCAAACAAGTCCACCCAACTCTGTAGTATTGCCGCTCAGCGGAAATTTCTGCTGAGCTGCATTTGCGGCACCTCTTCTCCTTCCTAGCTTGCCCTAGGTGTCTTATAATCATGCCTCTCACTCACCTCATGCATTTATGTTCTCACATCACTCATACATTCCATCCCTATCATGCATCTAAAGCAGAATCAAAAGAAACAATCACAAATAAAGTAAATCAATTGGGTTGCCTCCTAGGTAGCGCTTGTTTAACGTCACGAGCTTGACCCAAAATCCTCCAACACCCTTCAGTAAGTGCAAATCTTTCTTACCAACACCCATCAGTAGGTGTAGCAAACCTAGTATCCTTCAGTAGATACTTAACCATCTAGCATCTATCAATAGATGTTATACCACAAAATCTCAATCATAAATCAATGTCCACACTTTGTAAAATTACATAACCAAAATCAAAATTAATGTTCTGAAATCACTGGGGTGCCTCCCAATAAGCGCTCTTTTAACGTCATTAGCTTGACCAAATAAAGTTAAGGTTCCATCTACAATGTTGGTGTTCCTTTTTCTTTCATCACACCAACTCATCAACTGCTTCCGGTCCACCTTTTAGACTCTCCTTGAATATGGAGCTTCAATTTCTATCACTTCATTCTCTTTATAGTCTTTCACAACCCACAACTTGTTCTTGAATCTTACTGGTGTACCAAGTTTTATTTGTTCCTCCATCAAGTCATTATGAACCTTCCTTCCTTTGCCATCTTTTTCTTCTTCCCTAACTTGTGACAAAAAACAATTTTTACCTTTAAAGCCCAAATTTGTAGCTTTTGAACTAGTCAAGGGTGCATGTTTACATACAACTTTATGATTAGCCTCCTTCTCTTGAATATATTGCTCCCCTTTGAAGACATTAAAAATCACCTTCTTTCCTCGGTCTTGAAGCACTATCATCCCTTCATCCACATTGATGATGACGTTTGTCGTTTTCAAAAACGTTCTTCCAAGAATGATTGGGACCTTCTCATCCTCCTTCATCTCCATCACCACAAAGTCCACCAGGAATTTTAATGTGTCAATGCACACCACAACATTTTGCACCACACTATAGGGCTTCTTTAAAGATCCATCTACCATTAGCAAGGTTACCTTTGTTGGCTTGACTTCAAGATCACCAATTCTTTCAAGCAGAGATAAAGGCATCAAATTAATACTTGACCTAAATCAATTAAGGCTTTCCTTATTTTCTCCTTCCCTATGACACAAGGAATAGTAAAGCTTCCTGGATCCTTCACTGTTGGAGGAAGTGGCTTCTTCTCAATAACACTGCAATCTCCCTTTTCATCTAGAAATTTCTTCTTTATGGAGACTTGCTACATGTGCTTTGCATAAGCTGGAATTTGCTGCAATGCTTCATTCACAAGTATTGAAATCTCCAATTGCCTGAAGATATCTTTAAAGCGCCTATATTGTCTCTCTTTTTCCATCTTTTCACGCCCCTTATGGTAAGGAAGAATTTTATCACTTTTCTTTATCTTTTTCTCCCCCCTCTTCTTATCTTTCTCTTTTCTCTCATCCTTACCTATTATCTCTTCTTTTCTCTTAACTCTCTCTTTTCTTTCTTCTGTTTCTTCTTTTATTACTAACTCAACTTTCTTTTTTTCTTCATCAACCCTTTCATCATCTGCACTTACAATAACTTTGCACTCTTCCTTAGGGTTAACCTCAGTATTAGCCCCAAAATTCTTCTCAGGCTTATCCTTTAAATCCTTAGCCATTTGGCCAATCTGGATCTCCATATTTCTAATTGCAGCTTCAGTACTGTTATGGTTGGAGATGGTCACCTGAATAAATTGTTGAAGAGTTTCTTCAAGCTTTGTTGATTTCTCATTTAATGTAGATATTTGTTGCCAAATTGATGGTTGTTGTTGTGGTCTATTGAATTGTCCTGCTTGTCCAGCTTATCTATTCTGACCTTGACTCATGCTTGGGTGTGATTTCCACCCATGGTTGTGGTTCCCTTGATGGTATGGAAATTGATTTGCCATGAAATTGACATCTTCTAAAGCCTCCACTGGAAAAGCGCATTGACCATTGATATGGTCACCACCACACAGTTCACAAAGTTTTTGTTGAACCTGTGCAACATTCTTTAGCTCCTTTGGCAATTGAGCAAGTGTCTTTGTCAAATTCTCCAACTGTTGAGTTATGATTTTGTTCTGTGCAAGCAAGGCGTCTTAAGATTGCAATTGTAGAACTCCCTTCTGTATAATAATCCCTATACCAAAAGTCTTCTTGGCAAAGGGTATCTAGGTAAGCAAGTTCCGTTAAGATACGACGGTTGGAAAGGGTTACTTCGCTGGAGGGAGAGTGTACCTCCGTGAAAGGGACTCACCCTTGAGGGGGAGATTGTTGGGAATCCAAGTGTGACTCTAAGTACCACATTGGATAGAAATGAGAAAGTAAACCAGTATATAAAGATGAAAGACCCATTAACCCATTGCCTTAAGGTTTTGGGTAAAGAGTAGTGTCAATCCCTTATATAATTGGCTCAGATGTTATTGGTGTTTGTGTAGCCCACAGGGAACCTCCTCCCCGATAGACCCATTAGTTATGGGAGGGATCATCTCAGTTGATGAACCTTCCTTACCCAAAATTTTAATTTAATGAAGTTATGAGAGGGATCATCTAGGATGATGAAGCTTTCGCACCCATGTTTAACTAGAGTAAAGATATGTGAGTAGAATGATTATAACATAATCACATGAAACATAGAGATAAAATATTGTGTTATTAAATAGATGTCTTATTAAAACCTCCTTAGGGACAATAGACTCAAATAGGAAAGAGTACATCACGACTATATACAACAAGATAAACTACAATAGAATTTCAAATGTGATGCATTCCAAGTTAATGGTATAGTAGTTTCAGATAAATACTAGAGCCAATATACTCCTTTTGTCAACTACTTCCCAAATACGAAAAGGTTCTTTCCCCAAGAACTTCACATCATATTTACTACATCATTTATCATTCTTTAAACTAATTCTCCTAATATTTAGGTTACATAACTAATTCTCCTAATATTTAGGTTTCACCTTAGTATTATATCACCTACATGATATTTCAATCTTCTTCTTATTCATTAAATTATGAGATTAAATTTTATTTATTTTCAATATTGAAATTAATTTTTTTTAAGGAAGTATATAAAGATGGATAGAAAAGGTAACATAAAATCATCTCATGTTTAAAATTATGATTTGAAAATATTTTTGAAAACTACAATTTTTACTATCTATCCATCTATTTGTATTTATTTTCATAATTGTATACCTATTAATAAATAAGAGAAATTACACTATAAATATCATGTTTTCTTTACTAGAATATACATAATAAAACAAATTTTAATATTTAAAAAGATTTAAAATTAACCTCTTACAATATATATTATACTTTTTAATTATATTAGAATCTATCTATTATGACTTTTAAAAATGAAAAGTTTAAAACATTAGAAATAATTAAATTTAATATATATATATATATACACACACACACGAAACTGTCACCGCACTTTTATACGCTTTGTATATAGCGCTTTCTAATCCATTTTTTTTACTAGTGAAAATAAATGATAATTATAAATGTTTTCTACAAACTGCCAAATATTGTAATATAAAACATAATTTTTTTATACTGATATCTAGGAGTAATGGGATAAAAAAATCACGTGATATCTAATTAAGTAGCAGCCGTATTGGCTCAACCATCGGTGGGTTGGTGTATAATTATGGAAACCTGTTACCAAGAATAATAAAGTTTTGTATGATAATAATCCTTCAAAAGAAAAAGCAAGGAAAGCTGAAGCTATTAACAGAGCAACATCTCTGCAACTCAGTGCTGAACTCGGTTACTTTGAATGGTTTGCTCTGAATATGTGAATTCTTCTTTGAGGCTGATCTAAATTTTGGTCGTAGATCTAGGACCAAACAAAGAATAGTGTGGGTCCTCTTCATTGTCATCCTGTTCCTCTAATTCATCCTCCTGATTTAACTTGTTGACTGGTCTTACAAACCAAATGGAAAAGTGCATCATACCAACAGTGAAGGAAACAAAGAAACTTTGGTGAACAGTGAAGACATGGATAGTACTAGGAAAATGATAGTGAATTTACAAAAATCAGTGTTCATTGTTCAAAAGTGGATGAAGGTGTTCATGTTGTTGGTTTCTGTTTTATGTGTAATAGTGATAATTTTAGTTTCAATGTTGATGAGGAAGGGAGGATTTCTTGTAAATTTGTTGTAGGTTGGTGATGAGTCAATATTTTCTTCACTTCACTTAGTTTATTGTACTAGAATTAATCAGGGAATTGTGCTTAATCGTCCGTTATTTTCCTATTTTGCTTGATTGTGCTTAATTCGATCAGAAATTCTTATTTTAATTAATTTGAATTATCTGAGCTAATTATTTTACAAGGAAAATTTGGAAATACAATTTGGGACATTTGAAGGTTAAATAAGAAATGGAAATAGAGCCCAATGTATTTCAGCCATTTCAGTTTTCGCTGGTTGCTGCGTAAATTTTGTGTCAACTTGTTTGTCCCCGTTCAGGTTCAATTCTTATCCGTTTTCCATGCAATTTTTTTTCATAGTTTCGTATGGATGTCTATTTTCACGTATAGTTTTTCGTTTGTTCAAATTCGTTCTATGTTGTTCCCAGTATTTATTTTACTCTCCTATGTCAGTCCAGTGATTACTGTTTAAGTGATTTCTAATCTGTTTGCATTGTTTGCTTGTTGTTTGGTACATGTGGTGGCTGGAATTGATCGTTGAACGGTGCTAAGACCTCCCAACACTCAAGGATTCAACACTCATGTTGGCACATTTTAAAGCTCATTTCAAGAAGTAATATTGGTTGGTTTGGAAACCACATTGCAAACTCACGGTTTTGGGCATAGAAGAAGCAAATTCACGTTACACTTTTGAAAGGTTTTATGCTAATTCACATACACCTTGCACACGGCCTACCACTACAACAAGCAATTAAAAGAGGAGTTTTCTTTATTGAAGGAGTAGAAGAAACAAAAGAGAAAGGGGCCACCATGTTTTGGAAGAAGCCACATGCACACGGAAATTGTATTCCATGCAAAAGAATTTCACAAAAGGAAGGGCCAATTGGAATTAATGGAGGGGACCATGCAATGAAAAGAAACTTACGTAAAGTACATGGTCCCTTTTCTTGTTAAAAGTTTATAAAAGAAAATGTGCAAGGAGAACAACACACGGCCATTGCAAAAACAATTGGTTTGGAATCTTCTTTCTTTTAAGAATTAAAGCACATGGAGATGGCCACCTCTTTGAAACTTACGTCCATTTGGGAGAGCTCCAAAATGCTTTTGATTCTTGACAAAACACATGGCCCCATGGCAATTCACGTGGAAATCACTCAAAGGCTTGAAGTGAAATGATGGGAGGGACCACTTCATGGTTTAATTGTTTTATTTGGCATTTAGTTGATGGTAGGTAGCATACCACGGCACTCTACAAATTATTTTGGCAAACATATGAGAAGAAATACTATTCTCAAATTGAAAAGATGACATAGTGGAGGGTCTCCTGTTTTCACGTAGAAAATGGCTGCCACAATCACGGCTTGGTGAAAGCAAAAAAGAAGACACAGCCATTGCTACAAAGAGCATCCAGTCCAGTACCGTCCAGCAGCTTCCAGCAGCTAGGAGAAGAGGAGAAGCTCACGGCCTTCATCCATGCAAAGTGGCCCAAGCAAGCAGCTGCAATGTGAGGAGGCCATGGCGGAACGGAAAGGAGAAGGGTGGATGCACAATGAAGAAGATGACAGCAAGAGGTGCTCACGGTGGCTGCTGGAAGCAGAGAAGGAGGCTGACTTTATGAAGAATTGAAGGGAGCTCACGGCTGCCCATCACGTTCCTGCTGCAGCAACGAGACCCACAAGCACGCTCATCCATTTCCATCCAGCTTCATCACGGTCCAGCACATGGAAGAGAAGATGGCAGTCCAGCCACCACCTAAGATGGGAGAACATCACGCTCCAGCCACTACCGAGAAGACTTCTTCATTTATCTTAATTGGTTCACGCTTGGAAGCAGCTGGATGAGAAGGGTGTCTCAGCTTTTGGCATCCAGCCACCACTCTCTCTCGGATGATGCTTGAACGGGAGCGTGGAGATGAAGGGAAGATTGGTGTGTCATGGCTAAAAGACAAGGATCCACCACAGAGGAGAAGGTCACGGTTCTGCATGCACAGCAGAAGGAGCTATAATTTCCGAAAGCCTAAGGAAACAGACACAATAATGGAGGGTCCCACCCTACTTCTTTGATAAGTTTAGGAGTACAAGGAAGTCAAGAAAGATACCACGGGCAACAAAAACAAAACGCAAATTCCTGAAATGAAGGAGGGATTACCGCAGTGTGTCAGAGAATTTTGGCTATAAATAAAGCAGCAGGCAGAGAAGCAAAGGAATCAGATTTGAGGAGTAGGAATTAGGAAGCAAATTTATGTGCTGGCTTTGATTTTTCTTCCTCCCCGTTGGGGAGGTTTTGTTTCCATTTTCAGTTCATTGCTTATTTCCGATTGCACAATTTAATTTATTTCAGAAGTGTATTTGTTTTGCAATTTATCTTTTTCTGGTCTAGTTTCTGGAATTTTATTTGAAGTGTTGAAATTACATGAATCTTTTTCATTTTCAGTCAAGTGATTTTATTTTACTGTCTCTTTATTTTACCGTCTGCTATTACGTTTTATGCACGTTTGTAGTTCCAGCATTTTGATTTCAAACACTGTGTAATTTTCCATTTTCCATTTTTACCGTCTTTTACCGTTTATTTTTATTGTCTTTAAAAATTTATTCCAGTGTTTTTAATTCTGTCTTATTTAATTTCCAGTGTTAATTTAGTTTATTTTTCTGCATCCAAACCAAAAACACTACAAAACCCACCCCCTTTTTTGTGAAAAAAATCTAAGACCGAACCACAAAAATTGGTCCTTGAGAGACGACCTAGGAGTCACTTCCTAGTATTATACTGCATTAATTTCGTGCAATCAACTTTTGTGAGCGGTGCGACCCGTTCAATCAAAAAATGGCGCCGTTGCCGGGGACCAATCAATGGAGGTTTGGTTTTAGATTTTTGTTGTATAAAGTTTTGTTCTGTTAATATGTTTGTTTTGTGTGTTTTGTCTTGTATATTTTTGTAGGCGATAACGACACCTTCAGCAAATTTTGGCGGCGTTGTCACTTCAGTTCCAGGTTTTTTGTTTTAGATTTTAGCTGTGTTTTTCGATTATGCTGTGTTAATATATATTGTGTATATATGTGTTTAATTGTGCTATGTTCTGTATATAGTTGTTATTAAAAAAAAAAAATTTGAAAATTAAAAAAAAAAAAAAATTAATTAAAAATTTTTTGTTCTGTCTTGTGTGTGCTTGTAGCATGTATAAATGTGTTTTGTTTTATCTGATTCGTAATTTTTAGTTTTTATTTTTTACTTTTTATTTTTCCATGTCTACCTATTTTAATGTTGTGAATAATGCTTATTCTGCCAATGTCTGTGATTATGATTCTTATTCTGCATATTACTTTGATTTTAAATCTGCTGATTTTTATGATGAGAACAATATGTTCCATCATCCAATTTCTGAGAGCTCTCTTTGGGAGCCAGTTCCACAATATGAGAGTCAGCAGTATGATTCTCCTATTCAAATAACTCCTCAGCCTTCTACTTCTGAACCTACATTAAAGGAGTTACTAGAGCAGATGACAATGCAGAACATTCAGTTTCAGAAAGGGAACATGCAGTTCAAGCAAGAGAGCATGGAGTTCCAGCAGGAAACTCAAGCTGCCATGCAGAATCTGAGTGATCAGATCAGGCAGATGGCCACTCTTGTACCTGAGGAGACTGATGAAAATTTTGGGGACCCGGCAGAAGTAAGCAGTAATCCTGAACCAGGTAGACCACCTTCATCTTCCCACACTTTAGAAATCTTCAAGGAAGTGGAGGGAAGCATACCGCAAATTGATTATTCTGTTGATTATGCTGTTGATTGGTATGCTGATGATTATATAGTTGTTGAGTCTGATTTTAATTTTTCCTCTGTGCATGATGAGAACCGTTTTTTACTATCACATTCGAATAATTATTCTCCATGCATTGAACATGAATCTGAGTCTGCGATTAATATGGTTTCTAATTTTGAAATTGATTCGTGTTTTGAGGATGTATCTAAGGTTCAGCCTGTTACACTGGATTTGGGTGTTGTACCCCTGCATGTAATTTCTGTAGAACCATATTGCACTAACCCTATTGCAGGAGGTACAGATGAATTGGACCAACATGCACACACAGTGGAAGGCAAGGGTGCGAACCTGAAAAAATGTTTCAACAACAATAGGCACCTGCTGAACCTGCTCATCAACAATCACTGCTCAGATCCAGCTGTGGAAAACATTTCACTGCTCGATCAAATCTGGAGGATGAAGCAGTTCGTCCTCAAAACTTCCTGGCTGGATCGTGAAGATGAAGACCTTTCCCTGATGATCCAAAATTGGCAGCTTCCACCATAACCTACGGGAGTTTGCATTTTCTTTCTCTCCCTTTTTCCTACTTTTATTGCATTTGTCCATAATATGTTTCCTGTTTTGATTGCTGATGATATGCTTAGAACACATTGAGGACAATGTGTAGTTTAAGTGTGGTCTATTGGGAGAGACTCTGATTTTTCTTTGTTTTGTGTGTTAAATTTTTTGTTTTTGAGTGTTAAATTTTTTTTGTTTTAAGTGGTTTTTAGTGTGTTTTGTGTGCAATAAATTTTACATTTTTCTCTTGATTTCTGGAGTTTGTCTAAGTTGTAGATTTTTCCTCCACTTATTGATACTTAGTTTGAAATCCTTGTTTTTCTCTGCTTGGAAAGATGATTATGCGTTTGAGAGGTTGATTTGATTGTGACAAACACCCTGTGTGAGATTTGAGCCACTTAATGTTCTTTCTTATGTGAGATATGTATCTTGATTGCTTGCACATATGCCTTGGCTTGATTCTTTTTGATATACTTGATTGATATGCATGTTTTAGAAGTGATAAAGGCATTTTGTTCTTGAGCCTCTTTAGCCAAATAAGCCTACCTTGTTATTATCCTTTGATACCCCTTTTGAGCCTATACTGTATCCATTTCTTTGTGTTAAAGCTCATACACTGATCCTAAGTGAAAAACAAATGATTACCTAAACCTTAGGGAAGTCTGGAGCTATAGAAGTGTTTTGTGAATAAGTGTGGTCTCCTTGGGAATTGTGATGAATTGGTTAGTTGGTTCCTCATCATGTTCTTAAAATATAAATTATATCCTGTTGTGTGATAGAGAGAGAAAAGGAAACAGACAGGATGAAAAAAAATTGAAATTGATGAGAAAAAGAGAGCAAAATGAAAAACAATTTTGAGAACAATGGAGTCAAGAAGAGGATTGAATTAGAGGTTTGAGTAAGATTTGACTGTATTTCCATTTATTCACCATTGCTCCTCTATTTCTTCTGAGCTATAGCTACTTATCCATATTTATCCTCCCCTGTCCTTGGCCCAATTACAACCCAGTAAAGACCTTTAGATCTGAACATGCATATGTTTTAAGTATTGATAATTAGAGACTTGCCAAGTCTGCTTGTGTTTGTTTTCTTGAGTGCATCGAGTGACATTGATTTACCTTAGACACTTGAGAGAAACACTGTAGTGCATCTGTAAGGTTTTGTTGTTTTTGAATCACCTCTTGAGCTGATTGATTATTTTACCATGCTTTGAATTGCTTGGATGATTTCTGTAAGTATCTGCTTTCTTTGATTTTGTGTTGGATATTGTCTACATCTTTTCATTATTTAGATTTCTTGAGAACTTTGTAAATTTTGTTTATTTTCTTGTAAGTCTTTGTTTTCTGTATGCTGCATTTGTGTCAATCCTTTAAAAGTCCTTTGAACCATTCCCTGATTTACGTCTTAATTTTGCCCAGGAGTGCAAAAGACTAAGTGTGGTCTATTTTGATGAGTCAATATTTTCTTCACTTCACTTAGTTTATTGTACTAGAATTAATCAGGGAATTGTGCTTAATCGTCCGTTATTTTCCTATTTTGCTTGATTGTGCTTAATTCGATCAGAAATTCTTATTTTAATTAATTTGAATTATCTGAGCTAATTATTTTACAAGGAAAATTTGGAAATACAATTTGGGACATTTGAAGGTTAAATAAGAAATGGAAATAGAGCCCAATGTATTTCAGCCATTTCAGTTTTCGCTGGTTGCTGCGTAAATTTTGTGTCAACTTGTTTGTCCCCGTTCAGGTTCAATTCTTATCCGTTTTCCATGCAATTTTTTTTCATAGTTTCGTATGGATGTCTATTTTCACGTATAGTTTTTCGTTTGTTCAAATTCGTTCTATGTTGTTCCCAGTATTTATTTTACTCTCCTATGTCAGTCCAGTGATTACTGTTTAAGTGATTTCTAATCTGTTTGCATTGTTTGCTTGTTGTTTGGTACATGTGGTGGCTGGAATTGATCGTTGAACGGTGCTAAGACCTCCCAACACTCAAGGATTCAACACTCATGTTGGCACATTTTAAAGCTCATTTCAAGAAGTAATATTGGTTGGTTTGGAAACCACATTGCAAACTCACGGTTTTGGGCATAGAAGAAGCAAATTCACGTTACACTTTTGAAAGGTTTTATGCTAATTCACATACACCTTGCACACGGCCTACCACTACAACAAGCAATTAAAAGAGGAGTTTTCTTTATTGAAGGAGTAGAAGAAACAAAAGAGAAAGGGGCCACCATGTTTTGGAAGAAGCCACATGCACACGGAAATTGTATTCCATGCAAAAGAATTTCACAAAAGGAAGGGCCAATTGGAATTAATGGAGGGGACCATGCAATGAAAAGAAACTTACGTAAAGTACATGGTCCCTTTTCTTGTTAAAAGTTTATAAAAGAAAATGTGCAAGGAGAACAACACACGGCCATTGCAAAAACAATTGGTTTGGAATCTTCTTTCTTTTAAGAATTAAAGCACATGGAGATGGCCACCTCTTTGAAACTTACGTCCATTTGGGAGAGCTCCAAAATGCTTTTGATTCTTGACAAAACACATGGCCCCATGGCAATTCACGTGGAAATCACTCAAAGGCTTGAAGTGAAATGATGGGAGGGACCACTTCATGGTTTAATTGTTTTATTTGGCATTTAGTTGATGGTAGGTAGCATACCACGGCACTCTACAAATTATTTTGGCAAACATATGAGAAGAAATACTATTCTCAAATTGAAAAGATGACATAGTGGAGGGTCTCCTGTTTTCACGTAGAAAATGGCTGCCACAATCACGGCTTGGTGAAAGCAAAAAAGAAGACACAGCCATTGCTACAAAGAGCATCCAGTCCAGTACCGTCCAGCAGCTTCCAGCAGCTAGGAGAAGAGGAGAAGCTCACGGCCTTCATCCATGCAAAGTGGCCCAAGCAAGCAGCTGCAATGTGAGGAGGCCATGGCGGAACGGAAAGGAGAAGGGTGGATGCACAATGAAGAAGATGACAGCAAGAGGTGCTCACGGTGGCTGCTGGAAGCAGAGAAGGAGGCTGACTTTATGAAGAATTGAAGGGAGCTCACGGCTGCCCATCACGTTCCTGCTGCAGCAACGAGACCCACAAGCACGCTCATCCATTTCCATCCAGCTTCATCACGGTCCAGCACATGGAAGAGAAGATGGCAGTCCAGCCACCACCTAAGATGGGAGAACATCACGCTCCAGCCACTACCGAGAAGACTTCTTCATTTATCTTAATTGGTTCACGCTTGGAAGCAGCTGGATGAGAAGGGTGTCTCAGCTTTTGGCATCCAGCCACCACTCTCTCTCGGATGATGCTTGAACGGGAGCGTGGAGATGAAGGGAAGATTGGTGTGTCATGGCTAAAAGACGAGGATCCACCACAGAGGAGAAGGTCACGGTTCTGCATGCACAGCAGAAGGAGCTACAATTTCCGAAAGCCTAAGGAAACAGACACAATAATGGAGGGTCCCACCCTACTTCTTTGATAAGTTTAGGAGTACAAGGAAGTCAAGAAAGATACCACGGGCAACAAAAACAAAACGCAAATTCCTGAAATGAAGGAGGGATTACCGCAGTGTGTCAGAGAATTTTGGCTATAAATAAAGCAGCAGGCAGAGAAGCAAAGGAATCAGATTTGAGGAGTAGGAATTAGGAAGCAAATTTATGTGCTGGCTTTGATTTTTCTTCCTCCCCGTTGGGGAGGTTTTGTTTCCATTTTCAGTTCATTGCTTATTTCCGATTGCACAATTTAATTTATTTCAGAAGTGTATTTGTTTTGCAATTTATCTTTTTCTGGTCTAGTTTCTGGAATTTTATTTGAAGTGTTGAAATTACATGAATCTTTTTCATTTTCAGTCAAGTGATTTTATTTTACTGTCTCTTTATTTTACCGTCTGCTATTACGTTTTATGCACGTTTGTAGTTCCAGCATTTTGATTTCAAACACTGTGTAATTTTCCATTTTCCATTTTTACCGTCTTTTACCGTTTATTTTTATTGTCTTTAAAAATTTATTCCAGTGTTTTTAATTCTGTCTTATTTAATTTCCAGTGTTAATTTAGTTTATTTTTCTGCATCCAAACCAAAAACACTACAAAACCCACCCCCTTTTTTGTGAAAAAAATCTAAGACCGAACCACAAAAATTGGTCCTTGAGAGACGACCTAGGAGTCACTTCCTAGTATTATACTGCATTAATTTCGTGCAATCAACTTTTGTGAGCGGTGCGACCCGTTCAATCAGTTGGTTATGTTGTAATGAAATGAATGAAATGAAGAGTTGTTTCGTAATTAATGGAATTGTGCTTATAGAATCTGATGTGTTCATCAGTAAGCATGGGATGATTGTAATTTGACTTTAATATAAAGAATTAGTTTACATAGAATTGAGTTACATAATTAGTATAGTAATGAACATAATCTGTTAAGGTAAGGAAGAAAACATTGCAGTGTTTAGCTTGATACTTCTGTTTCATATAACTTATCAAACCTTAAGTGTACTTAGTCCTGTTTTATATAACTTGATATTTTATCCTTATCAAACCTTAAGTGGTATGAATCATTCCATAAAAGCAAAGATATCATTCCATAAAAGCAAATATAAACATCAGAATTGGTTACAACACTAAGATAAACATCAGAATTGGTTAAAAAAAGATGTGCTGAAATTGTGACATCAGAAATTTTTACATCATTAAAAGGTTAAAAAAGATGTGCTGAAATTGTGACATCAGATTTGGTTCAACATCAGAATTGTTTACATCATTAAAAGGTAAAAAATGGATGTGCTGAAATTGTCACAGGTAAACATCAGAATTGGTTACAACACTGAGATATACATTAAAATTCCCTTCATATGCTTCAGGCTCATTTGATGATGGTATGTTTGGTTCATTTGTTGGGTTGCTGGGTTGCTTTGTTGTGTTTGGTCAGGGTTCACATCACGATGTTGGGTTGATTTCTGGCAAGAAGTTTTGTTGTGACCCAGCTCCCTACAAATGCCACATCTTTTATGTATACCACCATTCCTCATTCTTTTGTCGTCCCTGACTAACTCTCATTCTTGCAACCTTCTTTTCTTCTTCGACCTCCCTGGCAATATTCTCTTTCTTGGAGGGAACACATCATTATATGGGGTAATCTGCCACATGTTCTCACCATTAATTGGATACACAATGGAAGAGTACATTTCTTCATATGTTGACTTCCTAAAACAAACAGGGATGAAGTCCTCGGCATCTAAATTCAGAAACTTCATAATAGCAAACGCATGACAACATGGAATGCCCGAGATAGCCCATTTCATGCATGTGCATTCATATTTGTCTATATCAACTACAAACTTGTCCCCAGCTTGGGACACATGAGGAACTTCAAACAACTTCAGTGCTGACCAACTGGAAAAACAAAATTAATATTCAGAACCTTCACATTTGTTTAAATGTTGAACACATGATAAATGTTAATAAATTAAGCTTACCTACGAATCCAAAATTTAGTTAGTTGTGACTCCTTATTAACTTTACTCTTGATTTTAGCACAAATCAACCGAGACAATGATTCACTTTTTGTTCGGTTTGTTGCCCATCTGTTCATCAAGTAAAGGCGGATCTCCTCCAACATGGTTATGATTGGCTTTGACCTTGTATGCACCAAAACACTGTTGAATGCCTCTGACATGTTGTTTACCAAAGTATCATACTTAGAAGTGGTGGTAAACCTTGATCGTGACCAGTATCTACATTGTAAGAGATTATGAAATATTACTATCACATTCTGGCACTTGCACAAGTATGAATTGAATCACAAACACATTTATTGAAGAACATACCTAGGAGGAATTTTTATTAGGTATTTGAAAGCCTCAATGTTGACTTCCTTTAATTTTTTCATTTTGGTTTCCCAGGCTTGTGGATGGGTGTTGTAGCTACCTTCCACATCAACCGCTTTAGCTGCTTTCCAGGGAATTTTTTCCTGAAATTTGCGTAAAAGGGCCTAACACAAAAGCGTTGATCAACTTCAGGGACCACGTCTTGAATAGCTTGCATTAAGCCTTGTAATTTGAAATTGTTAGTGTTGTTAAAGGTCTGATATCAATAACAATGAAAATGAACATACGTTCTTAGGAAAAAAAGGGCATGTGAATAACCTTTTGTTGATCTGATATGAATGTCAATGATGCATGTATTAGCTCCCCACCAACGTCTTCAACTAGAAGTTCCAGAAACCATTTCCACATGTCCTTGTTCTCTACTTCCACAATGGCATATGTTAGAGGTAGCATCTGGTCATTTGTGTCTCTTCCAATAGCAGTTAGCAATTCCCCACCATATTTACCTTTTAAAAAAGCACCATCCAGCCCTATAATTGGCACGCAGGACACAAAACTGTCCTTGCAGGCCTTTAGACAAACATAGAACCTCTTGAAAATATGTCCACCAACACTATCTTCCACTTGCACCTTCATTATGGATCCAGGATTACAAGTTAGGAGCTCATTCGCATAATCATTGATGAGAGGGTCGCACCTCCCACAAAAGTTGTGCATAAAAGAATGCAGTATAGTACTAGGAAGTGACTCCTAGGTCGTCTCTCAAGGACCAAATTGGGTTCAGTCTCAAATCAAACACGCAGTGGGGGGGTGTTTGCGAAAGGTTTGTGAATGCAATTGAACTAAATTAAAATTTGAAAATCGAACACAACCGAATTTAATTAACGGTATTCAAATGCATAGAAACATGAAACTGAACACAACAACAAATAAATATCCAAACACAGTTCAAACTACAGAAATGCAACATTCAAGCTAAAACATCAAATGCACAATGTTGTAGGCTAAACATAAACATAAAAAAAAACATTTATCACAGAAATAACAAGAAGAAACGCTTGGAGATAATTCAAATTGTGCTTCCAAAATCCATCCGCGGGTTGCCAACTTCCTACAAATACTTCTAAAATAAATTTGCAAAGTGTTGTTAACCTTCTAAAATTGATGTGACAAGGGAATAAATTCCCATGACCGTGCACTACTTCGCTTCATCTAATCTCCCTCTTCATTCTTAAACAAATAAAAGAAACACATTGCTACACCTCCTGCTACCACATGTCCCATCATCTAGACTTTATCCTAATCTACTACTCAGTCCATTAAAGCCAAATTGAATGCACCTTGTGTTGCACCAAATGAAATCACTGTCCATGCTTTCAAGTAAATCACCTTCTGCATAAAAATAAAACCGAGACCCACGTGCACAGTAAAATGCTAGAATGAAAACTTTAATAAAAATAAAATGCTTGAACACAGAAAAATGAAAAGGACAATGTGTAATCTGCAACATGAAAATAAAGTAAACTTTTTCCTAACACCGTAACATCATTCACATCTTTTTCTTCAAAAATAAAAACGTTCCAGCAGGCCAATACACCACTCAAAATGACTCATCTCCATGTGCCCTCCTTTCTCTCGGTGGTTCTCCCTCCATTTGAATAAAACAAATACAAACTGAAATGTAACCTCTCTTTCAACACAAGAATCAGCACAATAAAGGAAGGGTGCTTCTCTCATTCCAAAATGTTCATCGCCATCCCCCCAGTAGCAAACGTGAGTGGCGGCTGGAGCACATAACCGTGCTTCCCATTCCAGGCCCCCGCTTTTCTTACATTCTTCTCTGCCCCAAAATAAAGCCTCCTCTCATGGACCTACATCTCTCCCCTTAAACTCCCAAAACCTCCTCTCTCTACTGGGTGCTTCTTTCTTCACGCACCACCCCTTCGCTGCTTCCCATTCTCCATCCCGTGACAGCTGGACTGGACATGCCTCTCAATCCAATTGCTGGACAGCGTGCTGTCTTTCGTGTGGTGTTGCTGGATGCACCTTCTAATCTCTCTAAGCTTCTTCGTGCACCCCCTTCCAGCCACGTGCTCTTTAAAAGACAAAACTGAATTGCTTTTTTTTATTTCCAAATTGGAAACCACGTTCCAGCCAAGAAAGGGTGTGGTGGCTCCCACTTAAATATGTAGGATGTGTGTTACACTTTAAAACGTGGCAGCCTTGGGCCGTGTTGCTACTGCTAGAAAATGAAGATAGTTGAGAGCCCTTTACTCCAAGCACCTCCATGCTTTGCTGGATTAGCTGCTGGATGCTCTTTGGACCGCTACGCTCCATTCATTGCGCATGGGCTGCCCTTGCCATAAAGAAAACCGTGAATTTTCATCAAGTGGTGGCCCCCTCTTTCCATTAATATGCTTGCGGGCCGTGTGCCATGTGCTAGTCCAGCTTCTTTCCCATGTGGCAAATTCCTTCTTCCTTCTTTACGTGAGATGCTGCACACCAAAACCGTGCATTACTTTGTTTCCAGCAACAAAACCGAAACCAAGCTTCATGAACCAAACATCTTTTCCATTTTTTTTTTCACTTCAACACACAAAATAAACCAATGCAACTTCTTCCAAGAACCTCCTAATTAATTGCCTCCCATCATGTGCTAGACCAGCTACATTCCAATTTAAATGCAGCCCATGACAGTTGAAATATTTGGCAGCTGCACTTCATTTCTTCAATCTTCTGGATGTGCAGTTTTGTTCAACTCAAAACAATTTGGACCTCCTTGCAACCAATTAAGAGTCTAGAACCACATTTAATTTCTTTTTGTGGCCATGAGATGCATTGTCCAATGATAAATTCCAGCCACCACAAGTACTAAACAGCAAGCAAACAATGCAAACATATTAGAACACTCAAACAGTAATCACTGGACTGACATAGGGGAGTAAAACATTTACTGGGAACAGTACAAAACTAATTTGAACAAAGTAAAAACTATACATGAAAATAGACATCTAGACGAAACTATGAAAAAAAATTGCATGGAAAACGGATAAGAATTGAACTCAAACGAAGACACACAAGTTGACACAACATTCACGCGACAGCCAGCGAAAATAAAAATGGCTAAGATGCATTGGCTCAATTTCCATTTCTCATTTAGCTTTCTAATGTCCCAAAAAGTTATCCAAAATTTTCCCATAATTAATAATGTAAAACAATAAGCTCAGATAATTCAAATTAGTTAAAATAAGAATTTCCGATCAAATTAAGCACAATTAGGAAAAACAGGAAAATACCGGACGTTTAAGCATAATTCCCCGACTAATTCTAGCACATTAAACTAAGTGAAGTGAGGAAAATATTGGTTCATCAAAATAGACCACACTTAGTCTTTTGCACTCCTGGGCAAAATCAAGACGCAAATCAGGGAATAGTTCAAAGGGCTTTTAAGAAGGTGACACAACGTCGACACACAGAAAATAAAGACTCACAAGGAAACAAACAGAATTTACACCGTCCTCAAGAAATCTGGACAGAGAAAAGAAGTAGACAATTCCAACACAGAATGAATCAGAGAAAGCAGATACTCATGAAATCATCCAAGCAATTCAAGACATGGCAAAATGATTAATCAGCTCAAGAGGTGAATCAAAAGTAACAAAACCTCACAGATGCACCACTATCAGTGTTTCTCTCAAGTGTTTGGGGTAAATCAATGTCACTCAATGCACTCAAGAAAGCAAACAACAACAGACTTGGCAAGCCTCTAATATCAACACTCAGAAACATATGCATGTTCAAATCAAAAGGTCTTTTCATGGTTGTAATGGCGCCAAGGACAAGGCAGGATATATCTGGATAAGAAGCTACAAACCATAAGGAACAGAGGAGCAATGGGGAACAAGTGTAAACACATTCAAACACACCCACAACCTCTAATTCCATCCTCTTCTTGACTCCATTATTCACAATTATTCACAATTTTTTTTCTTCATTTTTCTTTTTCATCTTTCTCACTTTTTTTCATCCTGTCTCTTTTCTTTTTTCTCTTTTCAAAACAAAACTGTAAAAGACAAGATTTACAAAAACAAAACAGAACAAGAAGAGGAACCAACTAGCCAACTCATCAGAATCCCTAAGGAGACCACACTTGTTCCCAAAACACTTCCAAAGCTCCAAAATTCCCTAAGGTTAAGGTAATCTTGGTTTTTCACTTAGGGCTAGTGTATGAGCTTCAAAACAAAGAAATGAGGGAAAGTATAGGCTCAAAAGGGGTTATCAAAGGATCAAAACAAGGTAAGCTTATTTGGCTAGAGAGGCTCAAGAACAAAATTGCCTTTATCACTTCAAAACATGCATATCAATCAAGAATTATCAACAAGAGTCAAGCCAAGGCATATGCGCAAGCAATCAAGAGACATATCACACACAAGAAAAAAACATAAAGTGGCTCAAATCTCACACAGGGTAATTCTGTCACAATCAATTCAACCTCTCAAACATCATAATCATCTTCCCAAGCAGAGAAAAGCAAGGATTTCAAACAAATAAATATCAATCAAGTGAAGGAAATGATAAGTCTACAACCCAAACAAAGTCCAGAAATGAAGAGAATCATGTAAAACTGTACACACGACAAAACAAAAAACTACCTAGAAAAGAAAAAATTTAACCAAGAAAACAAAAACTAACAAAGAAAAAATAAAAATCTCCCCCAATAGACCACACTTAAACTACACAGTGTCCTCAATGTGTCATAAGCATAAGATCGGAAATCAAAACAGTCAACAGATCATGGACAAGTGCAATAAAAGTAGGGAAGGGGGAGAAGAGAAAAGGAAAACTCCCCTGAGTTATGGTGGAAGCTGCCAATTTTGGACTTTCAGGGAGATGTCTTCCACCATTAGATTCAGCAAACGAGTTTTGAGGAGGACCAACTTCATCAGTACTGCCATATCATCCAAAACGAGATGTTTCTTCTTTCTTCTCCCAGCAAACTGTTCCATCAGTAGCTTTCCTTCCACTGGCAGTTGTTCAGTGTGTGACACCGGAATGGAGATCTCTGTCTCAGTCAAAGAAGTAGCAGTACACTCTCCTTCATTAATCATGATTTCCTTAATGTCAACACCTGTATTCTCATTTAATCCTGCAGCATGGTCATCAAACTCACAATTAATAGCATCTGTTTTACGCTTAGAATCTGTCTGTAACACATAATCAATTTCAATACAAATCGGGCAAGAACCAGATTCACAATCACATTCAAAGTTCTCAGAGAACTGTGTCAGATCAAAGTTCAGTCCTAACTCTATAGAGTTATCAGATTGCACAGTTTCTACCTCAAAATCAATATTGATATATGCATCATCAACAGAATCAAAGGTCAGTTCAAGGCTATTATCATTCAAAATTTCATCACGGCAATCATGTCCATTCAAAACAACCTTTAGACCAATGGGTTCAATGGCTGATACTGAATCAAAAATTTTAGAATGGTTAATCAAATCTGTATCAGTATCAGTCATGAATCCTATAGAATCAGTGTGCATCAAATCACAGGCATTTGAATGCATAAGCAAATCAGGTAAAGTGTTTGGAATCTCAAGTTCAGATTAAACCTGTTTCTGCTCATTGAAAATTTTCTTACCAATCTCCAACTCATCAGCTGCATCCTCAAGGCTATCATTTAAATCAAGATCAGTGCAAGGATAGTGAACATCAGGTATGTCAATGTGCTCTACAGGGAATAATGAATCCACAACATGAGTGTGCACATGTGTATCAATATCAGAATCCAGAATAGGCTTAAATGGTTCAAGTTTTACCAATTCAAAAACATTAAAATTTACTTGAACCTCAGATACATGAGTAGGGATTTCAAGTTTACAGTAAACCTGCTCAGGTTTTTCCTTTACTACCTCACTTGGATTTTGACCCGCCAGCTTGCAGAGCAACTTCTTTGCCTCTGTTGGAGTTCTGTCCATCAAAGATCCACCAGCAGCTACATCCACTAATATCCTTTCATTGTCCAAGAGCCCTTCATATAAGTAAATCAAGAGCAAATGCTCTGAAATTTGGTGATTTGGACAGGTTGTGCAGAGCCTGTTAAACCTCTCCCAATAATCTGCCAGGCTTTCTTCTTGAAATTGCTCAATGGTAGTGATCTCCCTCCTAATGCTGCTTACCTTTGCTGCTGGAAAGAACTTGTTGAGGAATCTTTGTTGTGTTTCCTTCCAACTATCAAAAGGATACTAGTATAGGAACCAGTCTCTTGCTGCACCTTGAAGGGACATTGGAAACACTTTCATCAACACTGTCTCCTTTGAAACACCAGGAGGCCTCATCGACAAACACACCAAACAAAACTCCTTGAGGTGCCTGTATGGATCTTCATGTGCCAACCCATGGAATTTGGGAAGACTCTTGATCAGATCATATATCCAGTCTTGAGAATCTGTCATCTCCTCTATTGTAGTGCAAAACCTGTCTCAGACCTGGACTTCCACTTCAAACAAAGATTAAACCAAACATATAGAAACATAACACGGGGAAAACCATTATTTACATAATTTGAAACTTCAAGAAACAACAACTAAATGCACAAAATACAAAAAATGATAAAAATCTAAAAACACAAAAGTCGATAAAAGAAGTAAACGACGCCATTTTGATGAGAGGGTCGCACCTCCCACAAAAGTTGTGCATAAAAGAATGCAGTATAGTACTAGGAAGTGACTCCTAGGTCGTCTCTCAAGGACCAAATTGGGTTCAGTCTCAAATCAAACACGCAGTGGGGGGGTGTTTGCGAAAGGTTTGTGAATGCAATTGAACTAAATTAAAATTTGAAAATCGAACACAACCGAATTTAATTAACGGTATTCAAATGCATAGAAACATGAAACTGAACACAACAACAAATAAATATCCAAACACAGTTCAAACTACAGAAATGCAACATTCAAGCTAAAACATCAAATGCACAATGTTGTAGGCTAAACATAAACATAAAAAAAAACATTTATCACAGAAATAACAAGAAGAAACGCTTGGAGATAATTCAAATTGTGCTTCCAAAATCCATCCGCGGGTTGCCAACTTCCTACAAATACTTCTAAAATAAATTTGCAAAATGTTGTTAACCTTCTAAAATTGACGTGACAAGGGAATAAATTCCCATGACCGTGCACTACTTCGCTTCATCTAATCTCCCTCTTCATTCTTAAACAAATAAAAGAAACACATTGCTACACCTCCTGCTACCACATGTCCCATCATCTAGACTTTATCCTAATCTACTACTCATTCCATTAAAGCCAAATTGAATGCACCTTGTGTTGCACCAAATGAAATCACTGTCCATGCTTTCAAGTAAATCACCTTCTGCATAAAAATAAAACCGAGACCCACGTGCACAGTAAAATGCTAGAATGAAAACTTTAATAAAAATAAAATGCTTGAACACAGAAAAATGAAAAGGACAATGTGTAATCTGCAACATGAAAATAAAGTAAACTTTTTCCTAACACCGTAACATCATTCACATCTTTTTCTTCAAAAATAAAAACGTTCCAGCAGGCCAATACACCACTCAAAATGACTCATCTCCATGTGCCCTCCTTTGTCTCGGTGGTTCTCCCTCCATTTGAATAAAACAAATACAAACTGAAATGTAACCTCTCTTTCAACACAAGAATCAGCACAATAAAGGAAGGGTGCTTCTCTCATTCCAAAATGTTCATCGCCATCCCCCCAGTAGCAAACGTGAGTGGCGGCTGGAGCACATAACCGTGCTTCCCATTCCAGGCCCCCGCTTTTCTTACATTCTTCTCTGCCCCAAAATAAAGCCTCCTCTCATGGACCTACATCTCTCCCCTTAAACTCCCAAAACCTCCTCTCTCTACTGGGTGCTTCTTTCTTCACGCACCACCCCTTCGCTGCTTCCCATTCTCCATCCCGTGACAGCTGGACTGGACATGCCTCTCAATCCAATTGCTGGACAGCGTGCTGTCTTTCGTGTGGTGTTGCTGGATGCACCTTCTAATCTCTCTAAGCTTCTTCGTGCACCCCCTTCCAGCCACGTGCTCTTCAAAAGACAAAACTGAATTGCTTTTTTTTATTTCCAAATTGGAAACCACGTTCCAGCCAAGAAAGGGTGTGGTGGCTCCCACTTAAATATGTAGGACGTGTGTTACACTTTAAAACGTGGCAGCCTTGGGCCGTGTTGCTACTGCTAGAAAATGAAGATAGTTGAGAGCCCTTTACTCCAAGCACCTCCATGCTTTGCTGGACTAGCTGCTGGATGCTCTTTGGACCGCTACGCTCCATTCATTGCGCATGGGCTGCCCTTGCCATAAAGAAAACCGTGAATTTTCATCAAGTGGTGGCCCCCTCTTTCCATTAATATGCTTGCGGGCCGTGTGCCATGTGCTAGTCCAGCTTCTTTCCCATGTGGCAAATTCCTTCTTCCTTCTTTACGTGAGATGCTGCACACCAAAACCGTGCATTACTTTGTTTCCAGCAACAAAACCGAAACCAAGCTTCTTGAACCAAACATCTTTTCCATTTTTTTTTTCACTTCAACACACAAAATAAACTAATGCAACTTCTTCCAAGAACCTCCTAATTAATTGCCTCCCATCATGTGCTAGACCAGCTACATTCCAATTTAAATGCAGCCCATGACAGTTGAAATATTTGGCAGCTGTACTTCATTTCTTCAATCTTCTGGATGTGCAGTTTTGTTCAACTCAAAACAATTTGGACCTCCTTGCAACCAATTAAGAGTCTAGAACCACATTTAATTTCTTTTTGTGGCCATGAGATGCATTGTCCAATGATAAATTCCAGCCACCACAAGTACTAAACAGCAAGCAAACAATGCAAACATATTAGAACACTCAAACAGTAATCACTGGACTGACATAGGGGAGTAAAAAATTTACTGGGAACAGTACAAAACTAATTTGAACAAAGTAAAAACTATACATGAAAATAGACATCTAGACGAAACTATGAAAAAAAATTGCATGGAAAACGGATAAGAATTGAACTCAAACGAAGACACACAAGTTGACACAACATTCACGCGGCAGCCAGCGAAAATAAAAATGGCTAAGATGCATTGGCTCAATTTCCATTTCTCATTTAGCTTTCTAATGTCCCAAAAAGTTATCCAAAATTTTCCCATAATTAATAATGCAAAACAATAAGCTCAGATAATTCAAATTAGTTAAAATAAGAATTTCCGATCAAATTAAGCACAATTAGGAAAAACAGGAAAATACCGGACGTTTAAGCATAATTCCCCGACTAATTCTAGCACATTAAACTAAGTGAAGTGAGGAAAATATTGGTTCATCAATCATATATCCTTTTATATTGCTCTTTGAAAGACCCATCTACATGGTCTGAAGCAATGGCCTTTGCCCTATAAGCCATGGATCTAGATACACCTACATTCCACTTTCTACTTATCTTTTCACGAATTTTCACTCCCTTGACTTTGGGATTTTCTCTCACAGTTTTCTTCAACCTCTTACTCAGTCATTTTGAATTAAGTAATTTGACTTTGTGCTCTCTACTACAACTTTGGTTGTCAACAATAGTCCTTAATTGCCACGTTCGTACTGCATTCATATAAGCACAGTATGCCATCCAGGGGCAGTTTCCTTTACCACCCATACATTTGACCCTAATTTTCTTCTTATCATTTTTAACATATGTTAGATTTCTTCCATTTTTGATGGCATCCAAAATGTCTTGCTTGTCAGCAAAATAAGTCCCCAAATCCCACTTGTAATCCACCATTGTTTTAGGCATACTAAATGTTACAAACCTTCCATAACTATCTTCTTCATCATCTTCTCCATGACTTTCTCCTCCATTAAGAAATTCTTTTGATTCCCAATTATCACCGAACAAACCTCTATCATTGTTAATATTTATACCATCATCAACATCACTATCGGCATGTGAGTCCATGATGGTCCATCATCTTGCACATCAACTTCGATTTCACCAAACCAATTCCCAACTCCATGTCCTACCTCTTCTTATATATCATAGTCAACTAGGTCTTTCATACAGTCATAATTAACATCCACATTGCAATCAACATTGGCATCCTCACCACTAGAACTCCAGCTACGAACATCAACATCATCTCCTTCAGACTGACCCACATCACATTCAACTTCAATTTGACCTTCTACAACATCAACTCCCTCACATCTTTGTTGACACTCACCATCACCTTCCTCTTGACACTCACCATGACCTTGTTCACACTCACCATCACCTTCCTCTTGACATTCACCGTGACCTTGTTCGCACTCACCATCACCTTCCTCTTGACACTCACTGTGACCTTGTTCACACTCACCATCACCTTCCTCTTGACACTCACCATGACCTTGTTCACACTCACCATCACCTTCCTCTTGACACTCATCGTGACCTTGTTCATACTCACCATCACCTTCCTATTGACACTCACCATGACCTTGTTCACACTCACCATCACCACTATCATGCATCACAGGTTGAACTTCTTCTTCACCTATATTATGAGGAACATTTTCTAACAAGTGCATGATCTCAGGTTCAGACACTGTGTGAACAACAAATAGATGAACCTCACCATTTAGCCTAGCTAAGTTAATCATGTGCATGGCTCCTTTATCATCACACAAAGGCTCTAACCTATTATCTAACTCAAAAGCCCCCTACACGATACCACAACTCCTTAAACACATCATATCCAAGTCCTTTTACTACACTAACTACAATGAAGTAGCTCCACATGTCTCGGTCAAAAGACAGAGTTGTACTTTTCCCCTCATACTTAAGTGGCCCATCATTTATGAAATGACCTCCATGGTAGAAAACAACTTCAAAATGATCCTCCATGTACAACACTATAATAGTATATATCCTATAAAATAATAAAAGGGTCAATGACATCAAAAATTATATAAAATTAGAACTAGGACAAGGAAACATGGGGACCAACGACAACATAACTTAAACAAAATAAAAAGCACAAGAAACAAACATGGGGGACCATATTGCAACAACAATATAAAGCACAACAACAATTAAACATGGGAGACCATACTAGCACACCACTTCAAACATGGGGGACCACGAATGAGCATGCATCATTGTCCAAAATATACAAACAATTAAACATTTACTAACTTGAACACGTGCTACACCTCCAATGACCTTCGCGAAACTCTTCCACATGATTCACCTCCAACAATTAGTTGCTTCCACCGAAAACCACCGATAGATGACTACAATTTCATAGTTATGTATAGGTAATTTCTCACCTAAGCGCAATGTTCCCCAAATCCCAGCACAAGGACGAACCCACCCACGAACCTTACTTTCCCCAATTTCGCACACACAAAAATATTTGACCCCAAAATAGGAAACATTGGTTTAATAAGTTTTAATTATATTTCTAGAATACATTTGACCCTAATTCTGCTTTTATTATATTTTACAATTTAAAATTATATAAAATCCGCGTATTAAGCTCAAACTGTGCCACCTGGAAATAAAAAGGATGTCTCACCATGTCACCTGTTTAAAAAGTTAACGTCGTCCATTGCATTTAACGGAAATGATACTATTGACTCAATTTTGTCAAATTAGGGATCCAATTGAACACTTCCAAAATAAGAGGACCCAATTAATGCGAATCCGCAGAAATAGGGACTTCCGAATAAATTAAACCAAATATTTTTCACCAGACAAATTATTATAAAATTTAATATGAGAATTAAATATAATATATATAAATATTTTTTTCTGTTTCGCATTATTCATTATAATGTTAAACTATAAAAGAATTATTATATAATTAATAAAATAGAACCAATAGACAAAAACAAAGAAAATAAAAATTTTCATAATAGTTATACAAAAATAATTATAAATAAAATAAGTTTGTGATTTTATTATAAGACGTTGATAGAAAATTTCATTTTTCTACTTGCTAACTTAATTTAATTTTTGTATTGATACTATTTCTTTATTACAGCAACCTTGCATAACAGCTTAATTAAATTAATATATTAGAGTTTTAATTTAAAATAATTTTATTCAACTTTTTATGCGTATATGTATTCACAACAATTGATATAAGTACATACATCTAACAAATTAATATGTGAAGGATATAATAATATTTTTGAGTCACTTTATATAAAATCATTATTTGGTAGATACATGATTGCATATATGTATGAACTATATGTGTAAATATCGCATAAAAAGAGCTTTTGAACAGAAGAAGAAACATCGCCCTTTAGTAAGTGATATCTTTGTTATTGTTTCTTTTCTTTCATACCATTTATAAATTTATTAATCGCTGACTACTCTTCTTCAAAAAATAGATGGATTAGAAACTACTATAAATATATTTTTAATAAATTATGAAATAGTTATATTCTTAATAATTAAAAAAATATAATCTCAGACAATATTTTCTAATTTTCATTTTTCTACTTGCTAACTTAATTTAATTTTTGTATTGATACTATTTCTTTATTACAACAACCTTGCATAATAACTTAATTAAATTAATATATTAGAGTTTTAATTTAAAATGATTTTATTCAATTTTCTATGTGTATATGTATTCACTTTTAAACAATTGATATAAGTACATACGTTTATCGAAACAAGACACCTTCACCTCTCTCTACCCATGGAAAACAGAACCCCAAGACTCTCCACTATAACCAGCCCACACAATTTATCTATTATGATTTTTCAAAATGAAAAGTTTAAAACATTATAAATAATTAAATTTAATATATATAATTAAAATTAAATTAATTGATTACCTAAGAATATAAAAGAAAGGATAATTATACATAAATATTCTCTACAAACGGTTAAATATTATAATATAAAACATACATTTTTTTAATACTTTACAGATATTTAGAGGAGTAAAATAATGATTTAAAAAATTTAATAACATAAAATAGACATCACGTGATATGTTATTAAGGAGGCACCCTATTGGAGGCGACATCGGTGCATGGCTGTATAATTATGAAAGCACTCTATTGGACGACACATCGGTGATAACATTTCTCTGTAATGGCTATATAAAGATGGAAACCTTTTATCAATAATAATAAATTTCTGTGTGATAACAAAGAAAAACCTATTACCAGAAAAACATCTCTGCAATGTCCAATGAAGCTACTGTCTTCTCAGGTCACCCATTCTTTACTCTTCACCATCAACTTGCTCTCAACTCAGCACTGAACTCGGTCACTGCTTTTTCATCTAAGGTTCATATTTGTGCTGAATGGTGGTGGCAATGGGTTCAGCTTGCTTCCAATGGTATTGTTTTCTCTCTTCGTAAACCATATTTTTGTTCTCTTTTCTCAATATATGAACTCGATCAGACCATGAGTTTGAAAGAAGTAATTTATAGTTAGAGTTTAGATTAAGTCAGTCATGTTCATAAAATGTAAACCATGATTCTTTTTCTCAACTCATAAATGTTCATAAAATTTGTAAGAATCTGTAATACTTTTTCCTACATTTTGAGCATGCACACAAGAGTTATAGTTTAATAATGATAATAATAACTATAATCAAAGGTCTATTAGTCATACATACATACATACATACATGCATACATACACACATCCATCATGCATACATGCATACATACATACATCCATACATACAAACATGCATACATACATACATGCATACATACATACATACATGCATACATACATACATACATATATGCATGCATGCATGCATACATACATGCATACATACATAGATACACACCTACATACATACATACATACATACACACATACATACATACATACATACATGCATACATGCATACATACATACATACATACATACATACACACATACACACATACATACATACATACATACATACATATAGATACATACATATACATACATACATGCATCCATACATACATACATCCATGCATACATGCATACATACATACATACATTCATACATTCATACATACATATACATACATACATACATGCTTTCATACATGCATACATAAATCCATACATACATCCATACATACACGCATACATACATGCATCCATACATACATTCATACATACATACATACATGCATCCATGCATAAATGCATACATAAATACATACATACATACATACATACATACATCCATACATGCATACACACACACATGCATACATACATACATCCATACATGCATACATACATCCATACACAAACACACACACACATACATACATACATACATGCATACATACATACATGCATACATACAAACATATATACATACATATACATACATACATACATATACATACAAACATATACATACATACATACATACATAAATACGTAAATACGTACATCCAAGCATACGTTCATACATACATACATACATCTATACATACATACATGCATCCATACATACATGCATACATACATACAAACATATACATACATACATACATACATACATACGTACATCCATGCATACGTACATACGTATATACATACATCTATACATACATACATACATGCATACATACATACGTATATACATATATTCATACATACATACGTACATACATGCATACATCCATACATACATACATACATCCATACATGCATACATACATCCATGCATACATACATACATCCATACATGCATACACAGATACATACTTGCATACATACATACATACTTGCATACATACATACATATACATACGTTCATACATACATATACATACATACATGCATACATACATACGTACATCCATACATGCATACATATACGCATATATACATATACATACATACATACATACATACATACATACATATACATACATATACATAATCTACATACATACATACACCGATGCACACATGCATACATACATATACATGCATACATACATGCATACATACATATAGAAACATACATACATACATAGATATACATACATACATATACATAATATACATACATACATACATCCATGGATACATGCATGCATACATACGTACATACATATACATACATATATATACATACATACATACATATACGTACATACATATACAGATATACATACATGCATACATACATACATCCATGCATACATGCATACATACATTCATACATCCATACATACATACATACATGCATCCATACATACATGGATGCATACATACATACATACATACATACGTATTACATACATACGTACATACATACATACATCCATACTGTCAATACCCAATTTCGTCCGGGTAAATAAAATTCATCACAAAAATAAATAAAAAAAAACATAAAAAACCAAAATGAAAAATACTATTTATTTTACTTTTTGCACCCCCAAATTTTCTTTTAAACACTTAATCCAATGGCCCAAAATAATCTCTTACTTTTTTTTACTTCCTCACCACCCCTTTCCTCTTATCACACCTCATTCTCCACATCACCCTCCACATCTCATTCCACATCATCTACCTTTTTCATTTATTTTTTCCACATCATTTCCATATTAAT